>JAFIRS010005508.1:0-55412 GCA_018342105.1 Gonioctena quinquepunctata
CAGATATTGGAATTTGAAAAAAGTATGCAAGATGATGATAATTATTGTCTATTAATAAGTCGACTGCTGTATCTATTTGAATATCAGAGTTGTGTGCAAAAATTAAATCAAGATAAGTATTATGAACATTCGGTATGTAATTAATTTGATGTAAGTTCAAAAACGAGAAGTTTTCACACACTAAGTTAGCGTTAGAGAATGCTGGACAGTCAACTGTTACTCCCTTGCTATCATTGGACCATTTTGCTTCTGGTAAGTTGTAGTCACCAGCCACAATGATAGAATGCTCAGGATATGTTAGGGACATATCTTCAACTGATTGGCAATGTAGTTCATATTTCTCAGTATTTGAATTGGGTGGCAAATAAATAGCACATATAATGAACTTCCTATTGTTCATAACAAAGGAGACAAAGATTTGTTCAATTGTATCACAAGTATTTTGTATCAACATAGATGGTATAGATTTACGAGCAGCCACAAGAACCCTGCCACCACGAACTTTAAAACTATTGTGAGAGTTACGGTCTTGTCTATAAATAGCATAACTGTCAACAAAATTCAACTCACTTGTATAAACGTCCGAACTGAGCCATGTTTCGATGAGAATAATTATATCATAATCACATAGGATAATGGCATTTTTCAGAGTATGAAGTTTGGTTTTGATGCCGCCTACATTCTGGTAATAACAGTTTATGTTTGAAGGGACAGGATTTAATCTCCGTTTTTTGCTGGGGTACTTCTGAATTCAGCAGTATGTGGTATTCCATATCGATATTTGACAACTAAATTATTTTCACCTTTCCTTTTCCGCTCATTCAGTTGTTCATAAATAGATTTCATATAGTTTCGTTGGGACGGTGTGAGATCAGCAGCGATTCTGATGTTTGGGAAGTTTTCAGAGAGTTTTCTTTTATTTTTGATACAAAACAGGCATCTGAATTATTAGATAATGTAACTTTCAAAGGTCTGCTTCTATTACTAGCTTGGCCCAATCGCCATACTTTGAAAGGGCCAACATTAATATCCAAAGCATCAAATATTTGTTTGCATTTGAGAGTGTCCTGTTCAATCCTCTCCTTGAAATTTCTGGATGAGCTTTCCTCAATATTATGGATTAATATGTTGCTAGATCTTGTAGATCTATCTTGAATTTCCGCATAAAGCGACTCGGCACTCAAGGTAACACATTTACAAGATGGCTGTCTCTGAAGAGCAGTGTAAAAATGTGCTCTGCAAGTTTAGTGATGATGTTTTCAAAGAAAAGCAATTTAAATGTTGCCAATCAAAGTGGAATAAGAACATTGTGTGCATCAAGTGTGGAAGCATTTATCATTTCTCTTGTGCAACAAGAAACAAACTAGAATGTGTTAAAATCTGTGATACAAGAATCATCTGCAGTGGCTGTCAGGCTGATGTCCAAGGATTGAATACTGATGAAACCCATGATCAATTAAAACTTGAATTAAATCTACTCAGATTGATTTCAAAGAAAAAGATGATAAAATCAATTTGATACTTGAAAATAACCAATTACTGAAACGAAACAATACCCTGCTGGAAGAAAAAGTAAACAAAGAACAAAAAGTTCAAGAAACGAACAAAAACTTATCTACCACAACTGTACAAAAGAAATCGTTTAGCGAAATTCTGAATATAAATCCACAAGGGACAAAAAATGTGCCATTGCGAGGACCAGCTGATGATCAGGAAAAAAACCAAAGCAAAACAAACTATGACTCACTGAGAAGTAAACAAACAGAAATAATGAATGGATTAATTTATGCCGAAAGAAACTGTTCTACAAATGAGAAAACAGATCATGAAGGCTACACTAGTGTGAGTTACAAGAAAAAAGTCCAACCACCAACCAAACCAAAGAAAAAGCTTGGAGACAATGAAACCCCAAACGATTTCGGTATTCAGAAAAAAGTTTGGCTCTATTTAAATAGAATTAAACGTCATGTTACAACGGAAAAAATCAGAAAATTTATTCTGGATCAAGATACTTTCAGGAATGCTGAGATAATTATTAAGGAATTACCAACGGATGAATCCCAGAACAAATGTTTTATGTTTGGAATTGATTTCACTTATAAAGATGAAATTTATAAATCCTCCACATGGCCGAAGATGGTAGCTTACAAGAGGTTTGATTTCAGAAAATATAACCAATATCACCAGCAAAATGAGGATTTTTAGATAACCTCAGACCTACATTTTCAACTAAGGACAATACGTCAGTCAATCCTACAATAACCCAAACCAAAAACACAGGGTCGTTAGGTTATAATACTATGAACAAAAATCTCATAATTATTAACTCAAACATACAAGGTGGTCTTGCAAAAAAATCGGATGATCTCAACATTGTAATGCAAACCCATAAAGCAAAAATTTTATGCATCAGCGAGCATTGGCTCAAAAGTGAGGAATTAAAAGTGACACCAATAAAAAATATGAAGCTTATATCATATTTCACCAGGAAGAATATGCAACGGGGAGGTGTTTGCCTATTTGCAGACAACGATATGTATATGGAACATATCGTAATTAACACATGTGTAGAAGGGAATTTGAAGCCTGTGGAGCCAAGATGAAACTTCCATGACGGGAATAAATATATGTACCTAATTGTTGTTTACAGACCCCAAATCATAAAATTTCAATAACTTCTTATATCAACTCGATGCATTATTGTATAATACATATCGGAAGGGAGATATGTTTGTCATTTGTGGCGATATTAATGTAGATTTCTTAGTGAATAGTGATGAGAAACAAAGAATTATAAATATGTTAGGCGAGTATGGCATAAAAAATCATATCAATGAGGCCACAAGAATAACATCTACAACTGCAACCTGCATAGACAACGTTTTCTCAAATACAGATGAGTGCATTGCAAGAGTAAGTCCCTCTTTTTTCTCAGACCACACTTATCAGGTATGTTCGTTTAATGATGTATTATATAACAATAATAAAAACAATCACCGTGTACAAAAATGAAAAATTAATGACTCCAATATTCAAGATTTTCAGAACTATTTATCAAAAGAAAATTGGAATGAAATGTATCATACAACAGACTTTCAAGAACAGTTTTCCATATTTTATCATACTTTTCTTTATTACTACGAATGTGCCTTTCCAATTAAAACAAGACACATTAAACCTAACAAAAAGAAATGGTACACTCCAGAAATCAAGCAAATGCACGCCCAGCTTTGTGAAATGAGTAAATTAAGCAAAGCTCTAAACAATCCTTGGTATACAAAAAAATATAAACAATTTAGAAAAGAATATAGAGTGCATGTGAAAAATCATAGAAAAAAGTTAAATAATGAACGAATTTTGAATTCGGAAAAAAAAAAAAAAAAAGATAGTGGATCAGTAAGGAATGCATCTGCTGGATTTCTGGAAGGAGGAACTTCTACTGAACAAGCAAATTATATAAACGACTATTTCATTGATTGCAATACAAATCGTCAGGTACCGAACTACGATATGTGTATCGAGGGAGTGCCTACAAGTTTCTTTTTAACACCAATAACACCCGAAGAAATGTTATCAATAATAAGGCGAACTACTGTCAAATCTACACCTGGGTCGGATGATATTGATGGTAGAGCAGTCAGGTCAGTTGCCACACTCATTGCTGAACCCCTGTGTCACTTGATAAATAAGTCATTTTCACTTGGAATATTTCCTAACATTAAAAAATCCAAAGGAATACCAATTTTTAAGAACAAAGGATCCGCTAATGATATAAAAAACTATAGATTAATTTGCATCCAAAATCATATTTCTAAAATTTTTGAGTCAGCATACTGTCAACGGTTAACAAATTACTTGGAATGTTTCAAGCTTATTCCTGATATACAACATGGTTTTAGAGAAAAAAAGTCCACCACAACTGCTATTCATGATATAATGAAATTTTTGTACAAAGCACTCAATAATAAAGAAAATGCACTATGTCTTTTTTATGACCTGAGCCGTGCGTTTGACACGATCGACCGAGATCTATTGCTGCTTAAATTAGAGGGTGTCGGTGTGCGTGGGGTACCTCTTGACTGGGCGAAGTCTTATCTATCTGAGCGTACACAAATAACAATGTATGACAACTCAAAATCGCAAACAAGAGAATCTAACCTAGGAGTACCCCAAGGCTCAATATTGGGACCCTTGTTCTTTATAATATTCACATCAGACATAAAAAAATACTGCAACTATCCTGAACAAATCTTACTGTATGCTGATGATACTAATATTTTGATGTCAAACATCGACATTGAACAATTAATTGTGAATAGTAATGGAGCCTCTAGTGAGCTTTATGAATATTGTATGCGGTTTTTACCAAGGAATGTTACACCTGACCAAAATCTTTACCTACATATCAATAGAAAATCAATTGAAGCTACAGAAACAATGAAATTTCTAGGTGTTACACTTGACCAAAAATTAACATGGGAGGCCCATATAAAAACTGTATGCTCCAGACTAAGCACATGTTGTTACATGGCAGCTCAGAGACTCTGTTTCTTTTAATGTACTTAAATTACTATATTACGGGCTTGTTCAGTCAGTTCTACAATATGGATTAGTATTCTGGGGTTCCTCGTCACATGCTGATAAGGCATTCAGAGCACAGAAAAAAATACTAAGAGCTATGTTCAATGTCCATCCACTGTCAACATGTAAAGACCTATTTAAAAGATCGCAAATACAAACTTTGCCCAGCTTATACATATTTCAAATAATTACCTATATTAAAGAAAATGAAAACAAGTTCAAGAAAAATGAGGACTTGCACTCGCATGACACACGAATGAAAGGAAGTCTACACCAGAATTACTCACGATTACAAATCTGCCAAAACTCGCCTGACTACATAGGAGTTAAATTATACAATAAATTCAAATGTATCTGTGAGCTTAAACAATATACCTGTAATATGTCTAACATGTCGTTTAGCATTAAACTAAAACGTTTTCTGACAGAACAAATATTTTATAGTATAGAAGAGTTTCTCAACTTTTAAAATGTATTTTGTTTCTCAACTTTTAAAATGTGTTTTGTTTTAATATTAATTTTTAAATTTTTTAATTATTAACTTTAATTTTACTTGTATTTTAACTGTATGTTAATGATCTAAAATGCATATTTACATCCTATTTTTCTGACTAGTCCGATAAAGATGCATCTGTCTTTGATCTTTGTTGATTGAATATTTATGTATTTTTTTGTGATGAATAAATTGATTCTGATTCTGATGAGTTGTTGGATTGAATCATTCCTTTCAAGTTTTTGTTGGTTTCAATGAGATCATCTAAATGTTGGCGTAGATCAGCAATTTCAGTTCTTAATGTTGGGACTTGGCATAATCCGTTGCGACAGTCATCGCAGAAAAACAATAACACACGTTTTTTAAGTTGAAGACATTTAACTTCTGAAGCTGTAAGTCCACCGTATTTGCTGCATAGTGGTCTTTTACAGCTATCACAGTTCCATAAATCATCTTCATTTTTGTTGCACTTGGAACAGGTAACCATCTCTTAACCTAACTTTTTTGCTTAAAATGCGATCTTGCAGCAAAATTTGGCAATTTAACCACTGATTTAATTCTCTGACTATTCTTCACTACTATACTAGTCTGTATGGGGTTTTTTGTTATTTTTTGAGCTTTGAGTTCGAAAATACTTGATAATATTCACAGACACATGTACATTGTCAACATAACCAACTATCACAATGTGAATTGTTGATAATGATGGTAACACTTTTGGAGATGACGAACAGCTAGCCAACTACTGCAACAATTATTTCATAAATATAGGAATAGATATGTTAAATAATATAGAGGCTCCTACAAATTTCACCGAACAAAATTATTTCAATCCTAATTCAATGTTTCTCCATCCAGTCTCTGAGACTGAGATAAAAAACCACATATTCTCACTCAAAAGTAATAGTTCGCCGGGAAAGGATGGAATTACAGTTGAAACCATCAAGTCTACACGTGAAAGCATCTCAACACCTCTAGTATACATCATAAATCTCATCTTCGAAACAGGTATAGTGCCCAGACAATTTAAATCATCGATAATAACACCTATTCACAAAGCTAATAAAAAATCTGACATTTCTAACTATAGACCCATTAGTGTGATCAACAACTTCGCTAAACTTTTCGAAAAATGTTTAAAAGAGCGGTTAGTGAACTTTTTCAATACAAATAAAATACTACACAAATGTCAATTTGGTTTTCAAAAGGGGAAGTCAACTACAGACGCAATGTACACAGTAGTGAAAGAAATCACAGAAAACTTGGAAGAAAATAAAAAAACCATTGCAGTGTTTTTAGATCTGGCAAAAGCCTTTGATACGGTTAACCATAAAAAACTCATCAGTGTACTGCATCAATATGGAATTCGGGGTACAGTTTTGAATGTCTTTCAGAATTACCTGGCAGAAAGACAACAACAAGTAAAAATAAAAGCTCTTAAGCAACCCAAGGGCTGTACAAATTGGTGTACCTCAAGGTACTGTCCTGGGTCCCATACTATTTCTGGCCTATATTAACTCTTTACTGCAATTAACAGTTAATGCCAAAATCATATCTTATGCAGACGACACTGTTTTGATATTCAGTAGTAATACCTGGCCCGACGTGAAAAATAAAACAAAAAATGGAATGAGAGCAGTAAAACAATGGCTAAATACGTATCAACTTTCCCTGAATGCAAGTAAAACTCACTACCTAGCCTTTTCTATTACTAATGTAAATAGACCCGACTTCGATTGCATTAAAGTTGATGGAATAGAGGAAGAAATCAAAGAGAAACATGAAATAAAGTACTTGGGTGTAATGATGGACCAATATCTAAAATGGGAGAATCACATTGATTATCTATCAAAGAAAGTAAGGAAATTAATATATAAATTTTATCAGCTGAGAGAATTTCTCCCGAAGAAACTGCTACACTAATCATATATAAGGCACTAGCAGAATCACTGTTCCAATATGGTATACTAGTTTGGGGAGGACTCTACAAAAATTCCCTACAAAAGTTAAATGTTATTCAAAATTACATTCTGAAAATTATTCACAGGAAGAAAAGACTTCCCCACCACACAACTGTACTCCAAAATGAAATACTCAATATAAGATCACTTTATTTTCACAATGTTTGTAAATACGTCTTCAATCAACAAAGTCACTTCCAGAATGTTAGTGTAAAATCAACAAGAAATGCATGTAATAACCACCTAAGAATCGCTCTATGTAAAAAAAATATCAGTCAAAGATTTTTAACCTATATTTTGCCAAAAACGTTCAACCTCTTACCATCTGATATTAGAGAACTGAAAAATGTTAGATTATTTTCATGTAAGTCGAGAGAATATATATGTAACCACTATCCCAAATTCATAAGAATACTGGAAAACAATGGAATGGAGTTCTGTGAAACAATGTTAAATAGATTTGACACAATTCTAATTTCTTTAATCAAATCCTTTTTTCTGATGAGGCTACTTTCCAGTTAAATGGCACGGTCAGTAAACAAAACTGCAGGTACTGGTCAGATGAAAATCCTCATTGGATGGTGGAGGCAGTATCCACAAAAGATCAATGTGTGGGCAGGAATTATTAATAATACCATTATTGGACCTTATTTTTGGAATAGAACCATGACAGGTGAAGAATACTGGGCATTTTTAGAATTAGTGTTAATTCCAGAATTAGCCAGACTCTTTCCTGATGATATAAATCCTCATATCGTGAATAGATCAATTTGGATTCAGCAAGATGGAGCGCCTTTTCATTCAATGAGATTGTCATGTGCTGAGTAGACGTGTTTCTGCTACCTCCAGCAACTTCTCAGTTATCCTTTTTAACACCAGTTTTAGTAAAACGATAAGAAGTTCAAGTGTTAGTTAGTGAAGTTTATTCTCAAGTGAATGCGTAATCAAATTCCCAAACTTGAAGCCTACCCTACTAAAAGGTAAAATATATCAATATTTATCTACAACTATAACCGGCCATAATTCGTATTTCAACGACCAAGGTGGCAAACACAGGCATGCGCGATTGAAATCAACAACTGATAAGAATCTCAAGTTCAGTCAGCGTGTCGGCGATCAGCTATTTTCTTTGGTTATCAGTTGTCCCGTAGCAGTAGAGGAAGTACGGTCATGCCGCGGCACAATATGACATCGCTATCTCAGACAAATTTTGAACTACGTTCGCAAAGGAATGCTTCCAATGATTTGTTACACGAGTCCACGATAAAACAAATTATCAAACAGGTATCCGAAAATGTATCTGCTAGTATAGAGTCGAAATTCGACGAACTGCAGCAGACTTTGGGTGTATTCAAAATGCAAGTTGAACAAAACACTCAGAAAATTAGTCAGCTAGACCAACGTCTCGACCACTTTGAACAATATACTCGCAGATGCTCAATAAGAATTTTCGGAATCGAAAGTTCCTCTAGTGAAAATGTATTGGCAAATATCCATGACTTTTTCAAAATGTTATGAAAATTGAAGACGTCGCACGGCGATATAGAACATACCTACAGAATATCAGATAAGGTGGTTCTGGTTAAACTTAAATGTTTCGATATGAAAAAACATATTTTTAAGTCTAAATCCATATTGAAGGGTACTAACTTTTCGATAAAAGAAGATCTTACGCCCCAACGCTATCAATCAGTCATTGCACTGGCTAAAAAATTCGGCCAAAAGAATGTCTGGACAATCGACGAAAAAATTCGTGTTATTATCAAAGGTAGGCCTGATTGAGGAAATGGAATAAGCAGACCAATCGTCATGAAATTTTGAAAACACATTTGATTCAAGTTAAATTATTTAAGGAGGCCTGAATCTTCACTTATTCTTTACATTGTTTTTGCCACGATATGTTCAACATATTTATGCTAATTTTTTGTTTTTATGAAAGTTTCGTTTCCATTTAAATTATTTTTTGGGAACTCTGATTCCGCAATCTCCCTTTTTTTATTTTCATACGATATAGGTACCCACGTTTTTGTCACTGTATAATAATAAGGTGAAATAATTTATTTGCTATTATATTAGGCTGATTCTATGAGTGCATTAAATGCACTATCTTTCTTTGATCGTTTTGCATTTGTTACCTCTTCTTGACTGTAAATATTCTTTCAATAATTAGAATAATATGTTGGAGGTAGGCACATAACCTCTCATGTATCTTAAAATCGCCACTCTCAATGTGAGATCGCTGTTCACAGGTTTTGATTGCTTGAAAAATCTGATTTTTGAGAATGATTTTGATGTAGTGGTTATTACGGAAACATGGCTATCGCCGGATATACAGGATGATACTGTTCGTATACAGGGCTACGGAGTTGTTAGACGAGATCGGCTCAATAGGGGTGGGGGTATAGCTATATACTATAAAGCATTCTTATCGCTCGAAGTTCTGGAAAATAATGACTCTGCCACACCCTTGAACAGCTCTGGGTAATGTTAAGAATACAAAACAATTGTATAGGTCTAGGAGGAGTGTACAGGCCGCCGCACACCAATGTATTAGACTCTATTGCTGCGCTTGAAAACACAATTTCTTTTCTTTACCCATCAGTTGATGAAATTATCCTTGCAGGTGACATAAACCTGAACATACTGAATACAAGTAATAATAATACAGCTCAGTTTATAGATTTCACTGAAGCATATGGCATGTCTATAATGAATAATGAACCCACCAGAGTAACAGAAATCAGTAGTACCTTAATTGATATAATCGCAGTCACCAATAAAAATATGGTTGTGAGTACACACACCCGGAACGCAGATGATATATCGGATCATTGTTTGGTGTACTGTATACTACAATACAAAGTTAATAAACCTCAACAACTATTTAAAACCCACAGAGACTATAAATATTTTGTTTATGACGACTTCTTAGATGATCTACGGTTAATGCCTTGGTATGACATTTATCAAACTGACGATATAAATCAGATAGTATCTTTATTCAACACATACTTACTAAGTGTCTTCAATGTGCATGCTCCTGTTAAAACCGTGAGAATAAGTAAGCCGAAAGCCCCCTGGTTTACGGATACGCTCAAAATAATGATAAAAAGCAAAAATCTAGCTTTGTCCAAATACAAAAAATCTAAGAAACCTGAAGACTGGAACACCTACAAAAACCTCAGAAACATGGTGACCGCTGCTACTAGAACTGAAAAAAAACAATATCTTATTTTCATTCAAAATCAGCAAAACAGCAAAAAACTATGGAACACGTTGAATTTATTAGAAATAGTCTCGAAGAAAAATAATAAAAATGAAATCCCAGAAAACCTTAGTGACCCTAATATAATTAATAACCACTTTATTAAGTCAGTAAATGATTTGGCTTCTGCTCCATCTAAGGAAATATTGAACCATTATAATTCTCAATGCCCTCCCGAACATAAACTGGAATTCTTCAATATATCATACGAGGACCTGGAGAGAATTATTAATTCAATTAAAAGTAATGCCACTGGCACAGACCAAATTTCCATTAAAATGTTGAAAATATGTATACCTTTCCTAACTCCCATTCTAACTTATATTGTCAATACATGTTTCACGCATGGAGTGTTTCCTGAAATATGGAAAAAAGCCATGATTTTTCCGATAACTAAAATCTCTAACCCCTCAACACTAAACGATCTACGTCCAATTAATATTTTACCAGCATTATCAAAGGTAATTGAAAAGCGGCTCATGAACAAATCTATAGATCGTAAAGCACATGAAATACTACCAGCTCACCAATCAGGTTTCAGACAGGATCATAGTACCACTACTGCTCTTCTCAAGGTAACAGATGATATTATCCATGCGTATGATAAACACGAGGCTACTATTTTTCTCTCGCTGGACTATAGCAAAGCTTTCGATACTATGAATCACACCCTTTTAATATCTAAGTTGCACCACTACGGGTTTTCAGAAAATGCAAACAATTTAATTACTTCCTTTTTATCAAACAGAAGCCAGTGTGTGCAGGTTGAAAATATGAAATCAAGTTATTTGAGCGTGATCGCTATGCTCCGAGTTCTGTACTATCCCCACTCCTTTTCATTTTATACACTGCTGATTTTCATCGAGTTCTAAACCATTTTCAAATACATACTTATGCCGACGACACAAATCTCTACTACTCGGCCAGAACTGAACATATTCTAGATCAGACATATTTGCTTAATGAAGAGATAAAACAGCTGGTTTCAATGTCTAAAAAACACTGTCTCAATATTAACCCCACGAAATCTTCTCTGATTGTATTTGCTAGTGAAAAAGATAAGCAAAAGGTTATAGATAGAGTGACGATTGAGGTAGAAGGGCAAAGGATCGAGTTTTGCGAAAAAATTAAATGCCTTGGTTTAGTTATTGATAATAACCTGAAATTTCATAACCATGTAAGCAATCTCATCAAAAGAGCATATTGTATAATGAAGGGTCTCTATTCCAATAGACATTTTTTGGGAAGAAATTTGAGAATCACCCTGTGTGACACTTTAATTTTATCGATTTTCAACTACTGCGACATTCTATATGGTCCATGTCTTGATGGGATACAATCAGGAAGAATCAAAAGTTCAGAATGCATGCGTGAGGTTCATATTTGGCCTAGGTTTCAGGGTACACGTCACACCTTACATCAATAAACTTGACTGGTTAAAAATGCACAACAGAAGAGAACTTCATCATGCCACATTTTTACATAAAATTTTCAGGACAAAAACACCTTTCTACCTCCTTGACAAACTCCAATCCAGACAAGAAGTACACAGCAGAGACCTTCGATATATCACTAATTTGTCAATTCCCCATCACAGAACTGTTTTCTTCGAACGATCTTTGTCTTACCGCTCCGTTGTCCTGTATAACTCCATCAGTCAAAACATGAAAAGTTTATCCTTCACAAATTTCCGACGTAACCTTAAACAATATCTCCGGGATGAACAGCGATAGTCCCATTTTGGCAATTCATGTTACCAGATTATCTCCTCTTACTTTTTTTTTGTCTTTTTCTCTACTTATTTGTTTTTTAACCTATTTTTATCACAGATCATATATTATTATTATTCATATCATTACTTTGATTATTATTTTTTATTATCATTGTTATTATAAATGTACATGACATTGTAATTTGAATCACACTTGGTTGAGTGGAAGAATAGCTATGAGCTAAACTCCGCCAAGTAAAATAAAGTCCATTTATTATTATTATTATTATTATTATCTTTGAGGCGTTCGTGAGTTTCTCGACATTACATTTCCAAATCGTTGGATTGTAAGAAGATGAGCTATCGAATGGCCAGCAAGATCTTTGGATTTGACACCCCTAGATTATTTTTTGTGGGGTTATTTAAAAAGCAAAGTGTATGTGAATAGGCCATACACAAGGCCGTACCCAGAGAAACATTTCGGGTGGGTTTGGTTCTAAAGTAAATAATGCAATGTATATTTTACCAAATTTTATTACACAAACAATTTTTTTTCACCTTATTCCAGATATATTTTACAGATTTCGGGGACGGTTAACCCTCCTAAAACCCCCCATGGGAACGGCCTTGGCCACAGACTATTCAAGGACTGAAGTACAGAATTACAGAGGAGATAGCACTAATTTCTCCGGAAACTATTAGAAAAGTCTTGGATGAATTTTCATTCACAATGAATTGCTGTTTCCAAAGACAAGGTCATATTGAACATGTCCAATTTATAACAGATTTGGTTTTTTTTTTTATATGAATATTAATTAAAATAAAAATGTTTTTCCTAATTTCTTAAAATTAATGGTCAATATTGGCCATTAACAGTTTGTATGGTGCATCGGCAATAAAAAATGTAACAGAAAATTATAAAATATACGGGTTGTCCCATTTAACATATTGTTTGTAAATCTCAGAAACTGTACATTTGGTAACGTCGAAAATATAAAATTTAAAATCGCTGGTCCATCTAATATACATAACCAAAATTTTGTTATTGTATCTTACAGGGTGTCAAAGATATCTTCATGTTTCCATACTTTACGCGCGCACTGTATATAGTTGCACCGATCTAGCTGCAAATTGGATTTGTGTCTGGTGTCATACTAATGCTTCATTTACGAATTTTTGAAGAAATCTGTATTTTTACTTACAAATATAAAAGCTTCATATACTATTGACAAATAAATTTTGCAACTTTCCATTTGTTTTATTTTAATTATACCGCGTGTGCACCGTTTTGTAAGACCATAATTCTTTGTATATCACACGAGCTTCCCCAAAAGATGATGCCATATTTTTAACTGACGAAACCAAAAAGGAAGAGGTTCTCTAGTCGACGCGTATATTTTTTTATTTTATTTTTTTATGTATGATCACGCATAACTTTTTACTGAGGCGTCCGATTCCGATAATTCTTCTTCAGGGGATAGGGTGTACTTCGAAGTTGGTCCCATTTGAATTTGAAAGATGAAATCCACCCTTAAGGGTAGCAAAATGAAGGATATTGATCACTCACCCTCTGAATTCTGGTCCGTTAACCGATTCTATCAGGCATAACTTTGTACTGGGTTCTTCGATTTGGATGATTCTTTTTTTATCAGATAGGGTATACCTCATAGTTGATCATATTTGGATTTCGCATAGAATTATCCACTTTTACGGGTAGAAAAATAGGGGATAATTGATTTTTCACTTGTGAACATTGGCACACATATGTAGTTGACAATGACAGATCGCTAGTGTCATTATTTTGTTCTCCTACATCCGTCACAATCGTTATATTCTATGAGAGGATGGAATGATATACAAAGTAATGAAATAAACTAACCAGAACAAAAATAATTTATATTACAAGAAATAGTAAAAGTAGATAATCATATTATTTAACTGTAATAGTTGAAGTATTTTGGAAGTAATCAAAAAACAAGCAGTTAGTAATTAGTAGAATTCAGCCACAAAAAATTGAAAACTAAAAACTTTTTAACAAAAAATTAAATCGATGAAATACGGAACTGAAAAGTAAAAAATAAAATAAACCTTCTAAGTCTCAATAACTAAGCTCCTAAACTAATGTAAGTAACTAATTTTGAGTCGGCGCCAAACAAACAATCAAGGAAGATCATTAGATTACTTCAAAAAAATTATCAGAATGTCACCGCCCAACTCGATATTATTGAGACTAAGAAGGTTTATTTTATTTTTTACTTTTCAGTTCCGTATTTTATATTCTGCATTGATTATAGGTATGGCATGATGAAAGTGCTGCATCCTTATCTATAGTTTCAGCAATTCACCGCAGTGTTCTATTCCGAAGTTTTTGTATAATTTAATAAAAGAACATTTGATGAAAAATACTTTTGCAATGTATCAATTGTGTTATTCACTTTTCTGAGAAGTAGCTCTTTATAACCATTTTAATGCAAAATAATTTCTGAATAATTCAACCAGAAAGGGAATCTTATGATATATGTGAGAATCCATACCAAAGAAAAAATATTTCCGTGCAACAATAGTTCGAGAATAAAATCCCGTTTTATAAATATAATTTGTAAAGTAAAAAATATATTTATTGTCGTAGGCGAATCGGCCCTCAGGCTAAAGTGCACAAAAAAAAATTTGCAATTTTCAAACGTTTTCGGCCAAACGATCATTTGTCAGCACTTTTACAGAGTAACTGTAGAAAATGAATTCATTTTGTGAAACATATATATAGAAATTTATGATTTTTACAATTCCTTCGTAAAAAAACTGACAAAATTGCACCTGAAGATAGTCGATTGACAAAAAACTTTATGGATGTGCAAATAAAAAGTTTTTTTTGTGCACTATAGCCTGAAGGCCGATTCGCCAATGACAATAAATATATCTTTTACTTTACAAATCTATATTGACAAAAATCATACAAGTCCATTCAACCTCTTTCTGTAACAAAATCCAGTTTGTTGACATTCGAAAGAATGCAAACAGGGGAACAATTCAGCAATGCAAAATTTGAAATCGTTCAGTTTTATGGATGAAAAACTCCTAACAATAACATGAAAAAAACAATTTTTTTACCATTTTCTTCATTTTCCAGACACCTACCTGAATACACAGAATTTAGTATAAAAAATAATCTGCTAAAAAAAATATCTAGTAATCTACATTGATAACAGATGGGAAAAAATATTGAATTTTTTATTAAAAAACAGACCAATGCTTAACAAATTTAAATTTCTCACAAACATTTTGCCTGCGATTAAACGCACAAATAAAAATGTAAACACAACAATCAAATATTAATGATTACTTCTCTTTGCCGCCATTTATTGAAAACAATGGCGCTCTCATCGTGCTTTCAGACTGTGGTGCGGAGATGTCAAATTACAATTTTTGAGTCAATCACCACACACCATGGAATATTTCAAATATTGAGACTGGTTCAAATACTTCTGCATAGTCCAAAAGCACTCTAAGAATTATTATAAATCGACCTTATTTTATACAACAGGAAAAGCCGTAAGAATGGAAATCATGGAGCCAAAAATGTTGGCACATTTGAAACAATATATTAGTACCAGTAGTAAGATTTTAAAAGTATGTAAAAAATGCTACATTTAATATCGTATAAAAAAATTATATAACGCGGTCAACTTTTAAATACTAGAAAAAGTTGACTACATTCATCCTGAGTGTCCTATATAATTAGCCTAAAAAACTATAAATTTTACAAAAATTGAGAGAACAACCAACATTTATACTGTCGGCGCAAGCTGTCAACCGCTCCGTTTCATTCTATTGGTGCTCCGTTATGGCCATGAGCGTGCATGTCATTTGAACACCGAAGTACAATGCAAACTGAGATACTACCCGCCACTGCGCATATAACCTCTTCGCCAGGATAAATGAATTTTACTGTACCTTCATCGATTGTTAGCGATAATTATGTTGTTCCTAGAAAACAATGCATTTAAAAAAAACATTTTCATTTTTTCACATAATTTTAGATAATCGAGTAATCGTTGGATAATTTGTGATTTTCGGACTGGCAACACTGAAGGACGGCATATCTTTCCGTCTCATCTCGTGCTCATTGATGATCGCCTGCAGCGCGAATTTGCTACTACGCTACAGTTGTTAGGTCATTTAACGTGGAATCCCTTGTCCGGTGGTCACCCATTCAAGTACTAACCACGCCCGACGTTGCTAGTAGGAGAGTCTATTCCCCATAAGACAATTGTGACACTAATAGAAAGAGATGAAAGATCATTCGTGAGTCATAGTGACGTATATGGACATGTCATGGCCAAAGAGTAGAGGTTAGAACCTTTTTGTCATGGCAAAGATTAGAGGTTAGGTTTTCATTACATTTTCATCAATCCTAACGAAGTATCCATGGAATAGGTAGCTTGTCATGAAGAACTTAGCAAGAACCATAAAAAATGTAATCTGAAACCGAACTTTGAATAGTTACAATCTAATGCAGATCTTTTTGGTTCGATCGTCAATTGCAGATTCAGTGATCCAGTCCTTTTTGAGAATTTCATAATTCAATATAAATAAATTGACCTAACCTAACCTGCCCAACAAAATGGAGCCCATATTATATATCCATCGTCAATAAGTGAAACTCTCCGACGCATTCTGAAGACTGAAAATCCTGAAATGTTGAAATTTCAATTGTGTCAATTCATCGATTCAAATGCATGCCTATATAAATGAGAACATATTCTCTTAATATTTCATCCCATTCGAAAACCTTGATATTTCCTACATTTTTTCAATCCGAAAACACCCGAAGGTCCGAAGTGTTTCCTCGTGTACGATCCCCGATACTTGATGTCACATGACAGGCTTTCCTGACTCCTAATTGGCTACACTCAACTCTGATTTTATGAATGAAATCAAAAGTGACAGCATTTGCAGGATTTTGAAACGATTTTAGTATTTCATTCATGAATAGGGTTAGTTATTTCTCTTGTTACTCTACTCTTTGTCATGGCCACCATTCTCTCTGGACAGTGGCGGACTAGCGCACTCTGGTATCTGAGAGAGATACAGGCTCTTGAATGTATATTGGACGTATGATACGTGGGCCACCTGTACTCATGTCCATGTACGTCTTTTTGACGGGTTAATGCTACAAGATTCTGATTGGCTAGAGCTTATTAGTACCTCCTATTCAGATAACGTTTACTCTCTTTGTGTGGCATAGGCCTTTTCATTCTAGAAAATATTTTGTTCGCATGCCTCAACTTCCGACATGTTTTTCGTACACTTTATACGTGTATAATTTTTTTTTTTTTTTTTTTTTTATTTTTTGGTTCCCACGAAAAGGGATATCCTGTAATGTTCAGAGAACATCGTGGGAACCAAGGGAAAGAAGGTAGGAGTTGGTGTTCTTCTTAAATTTCTGAAGGTTGTATGCCTCGGGGAACACCTTCCTAGGCAATGAGTTCCAAAGCCTCGCTGTTCGTTGGATGAACGAGTCTTTGGAAAGTGATGTTCTGCAGGTCTCCAAAGTGACCACGAAGGGGTGTGATGACTGAACTTGACGGGTTAATCTCGAAGAGACTGTCAAAGCAGGAACAATTGTTGATATTTCAGAAGAGCATCGCCCATGAAAATATCTATAAAATAGAGACAAATCGCCAACTTTTCTACGGTGTTCCAGACAAGTGAGCGAGTTTGTAAGCGAGGCATCACCGACGAGACGAATTGCCCTTTTTTGGCAGAATCCAATAGCCTCAGGATATGTTTAGGTGCCGCACTCCAAATATGGGAACAGTATTCCAGGACAGGTCGGATCTGTGCCTTATAGATCATAAGCAGCTGACTGGGGGTGAAATAGCTCTTGGCACGAAACAAAAAACCAAGTTTTTGGGATGCACTTTTGGCAATGGACCTCACGTGATTTTCCCAGGAAAGGTTATTGCTGATAGTAATACCAAGCATCGATATGGATGACTTCAGTGGTATGGTTACTCCTGACAAAGTTATGTTAGGCACAGTGAGATCGACTTTTCTAGAGAAAAATTAGTGAATATGCGCCATAATTCTCGATATTGGTATATCGTCCGTAGTAGACAGTTAAAAAAAACAAGCAAGCAAGTTAAAGTGTCCGAAATTTTCATATTTCCCGTTTTTTTTTAACATGACGGATGCGCTTGCGCGTAACTTGTCGTGAAAAGGCCTATTACGTTAGATTTACAAACACTATAGAGTATAGAGTGAGTAAACTCTCTTTACTCGGTATTATGAACACGCCACGCCCTGTTCAAAGCAGTGTTGCCAATCTGCGTGTAATTACACGATTTTCGGGTATTTTCCGGCTTTGCGTGTATTCTTGTGGGTATTTTAATTTTGCGGGTAAAATTCGGGTATTTCCTTCCATTTTCTTCTCATGTGAATTATTCACTGGTTTGATGTTTTGTGGAAGTGAGGCCACTACCACGAAACTTAAAAGTTACTGCTACAGCTATCTTATTTCTTATTTTTAAAGTTTGTTTTAGGTTGGTTGTCATTTCAGTTGAGTTGCAGTGTGTGGTAGTATTTTAAGTATTTATATATATTTATATATAGAGTAATACATAATACATCAACCTTCACCATCAACATATGTTATATAAACAACAAAATTTGTATCTATAAAAATGGACAAGTGGCTGGTTAGTTTAATTTTTTTCCATTTAAACTTTTCAGAAGAATATGGAAGTAGTACATATATCCATAATCCTGACTGATGTTTTGAAAACTAAGTTATTCTCCATCCTCATGGATGAAACAATGTTTGAACAATACATATTTTATTGAAATGTTTTTGTCTTATTTTAACATTTAATACACTGAAGAATAACTCAATTTCTAATTTTAGTCTTCACAAATAAGATTTTTATAGTAATTGGCGCCGAACGAAAAGATTATCCGCCCAGCTCAATTGAAAGTTGCCTGAAAACGACTCTGTTACTATGGATTGCCATTGATAATGCATTTTGTTGACCATTTTCTTATTCTAGAGTAACTGATATCGATGTTTTAGTATTGACAGGTATGCCAATAGTACCGATTAGTTCTTCCAGAATGAAAATAATGGCCAATAAAATGCAGGTCATCTCGATTGTTCCGACTGATCGTTCTTAAGTTTTTTCTAACCTACCCCCCAGAGGCGTAGGGGAGAAAACCTTAGATCATATATGCTATGATATATGATCTAAGGAGAAAACCTATGACTGAAACACTTCAAAATTGTAAGCGGGTAAAATGCGGGTATTTTGAAATTCCCGCGGGTAAAATCGGGTATTTTGGGTCAAAGTAGCGTGTACTTTGTTGATTTGTCATTGGCAACACTGGTTCAAAGTCATGTCACTTGTCACAGCTTGGTGAAAGATAGACATGACTAGAAAATTTTCGTCTATATTGTCGAGTGTAAATATAATTAATATTGGTCGTCAATTTCATTGTTCAATTGAATCGGAACATGTAAATTCGCACTAACCATCTTCGATTGGAATAAATCTCTTCAGATATTGATCTCATCTGATTTATTTCTGGAATCTACCGTAATGGCTTCAGAACACTACAAATGTAAAGGAGAACTTGCAATAACGGATATTGAGGAAGCTGAAGCAAAACATAACGCGTGTGGGACTTTTTTTGACATTCATGATATTTTAATCGGAGAAATAAAGGAAGAGGCCACCGATGATAACCCGATTAGTGAATATGTAGTATCTAATGAATGTCTGGAGAATAATGGCAATCGAAAATTTGATGATACCAATTCAAGTGAATTCGAGGTTATGCTGCGAGACAGTGTTGAAGACCCCACAGAATCAAAGTTTTCGCCAGTTTGTGAGTTTTCTTTAAAAAGTATTAAATGTTGGCAGTTAAAATTCTGTATATTTTGCTGATCCAAAAATATTTTGAAAAAATAATTATTTGGAAAGCTTTTATTCAAATGCTCTAGAGAGTAAAAAATAATTGTTTTGAATGTGCGACATAGGTTATTCCGTGAGTTATAGATTCAAGAGCTTGTCGCGCAAAGTTTTCAGTTCGACAAGCTTTTGAATCTATAAGTCACAAAAAAACCTACTTTATCCAGCTAAAACAATTATTTTGTACTTTTTAGTGCATTTGAATGAAAGTGTGTCTCAAAAAGGTGTTTTATTAATTATTTTATTTTGTGCTTTTTAGTAAGTACGCCTTAATTTATGCAGTTTTGTTGAGGCCTCTTTCCTGTAAGTTCTGAGCTATCTAGTTCTTCAATGAAGAGACCATCTGAAGATTAACTCGTCCGCCCTCCTGAATCTGCCATTTTCAATTCATGAATTCTGACAAAAAATCAATATTCTTCGACTAAATTCATAATCTCCGACCCCAAAAACCCCCACATATCAATTTTGAATAATAACAAAAACTCGTCCGCCAGCTTAATATTATGAATTTTGATAAAAAATTCATAATCTCCAACCCCAAAAACCTCCTCATACCATATATTCATTCATAATCTTCGACCCCAAAAACCCCCACATACCAATATTGAATAGAATCGGACCATAATCACAAATCTGGTGCCGCCATTTCGTTTTTTCTCTAACAAAAATTCCTAATCAAATTTAACTTGTAAGATTCGATTAAACACATCGGTACAGGTGAAAGTAAATAAAAACTTTTTATTAACACGTTTGCTGCTCATGGAACATCAGAGAGGCAGCCCTGGTGCTGCATACCGTGGCGTCGTGCACAATGAGATCAGTTTTTTTACGTGAAGCGCTCACTAAAGCCTAGTTGTCGTCATGAATTTTCTTTATTTTTCATTATTCACAACAAATTCAATATTTTTCAGTGTTGGAGGGTTTTTCACCAAAAGTATAATATTATTTTGAAAAGGGAAACATTCTCAATTGAATATTGATAAAAAAAAAAATCTGTGAATTGAAAAATCCACGATTAAAATGAAGTTATTTTTTTTTTTGTGAATGTCTAACAGAAAACAATGTCCAGCGTGGCTTTAGCCGGGGAAGTAGTTATTTTCTGTTAGACATTCACAAAAAAAAATAACTTCATTTTAATCGTGGATTTTTCAATTAACAGAAAAAAATTTCTATCAATATTCAATTGAGAATGTGACTAAATTTTAACTTTAAGATGATTCCACATCTGTTTTATGAACTCCTGTTTATATTTGGAAGATAGTGACTAAAGTTTATCTTTCAGTCTCAGATGATTCCACATCTGATTTTATGAACATCCTGTTTATATTTTCAACAAATCAATCTATAATATCATTCTATTGAACAATAGGTTCATTACGTTACCAGAAAATTCAGGGTCACATTGAGTGCTGTCATTTTCCTCAGCATTTTCTCGGGAGTCCTCCGCAACCTCTGCATCTCTCCATTCATTACCAGAGTCATGGTAAGGCTCCTCTTCATCATTATAGCATTTATTAGATCTATACTTGTAATTTACCAATTACAAACAGCCTATTCGTAGAACGTGTCATACATATACTAAAACTACAATAACTGTTTGGAAGAAATAGAGAAAAAAAATATATACGCTTACAAATACATTTCACATCAATTATTAAAGAATAACATTCACATTAAGATTAACACACAAAAAAAAGAAAAAAATGGTTGACAGTATTCAGCCTATTTAAAACACATCACATGTTAAAATTGTCCTCAAAAAACTCATCCATTGAGTAGTAAGCCCTCTGAAGTAAAGTGACTAATTTGCAAGTTTGTCCACTCTGTAGGTAAATTGTTGTACATTTTTATGATTGAAAATTGATTTTTTTTTTGTAGATCTGATTTTATGAACATCCTGTTTATATTTTCAACAAATCAATCTATAATATCATTCTATTGAACAATAGGTTCATTACGTTACCAGAAAATTCAGGGTCACATTGAGTGCTGTCATTTTCCTCAGCATTTTCTCGGGAGTCCTCCGCAACCTCTGCATCTCTCCATTCATTACCAGAGTCATGGTAAGGCTCCTCTTCATCATTATAGCATTTATTAGATCTATACTTGTAATTTACCAATTACAAACAGCCTATTCGTAGAACGTGTCATACATATACTAAAACTACAATAACTGTTTGGAAGAAATAGAGAAAAAAAATATATACGCTTACAAATACATTTCACATCAATTATTGAAGAATAACATTCACATTAAGATTAACACACAAAAAAAAGAAAAAAATGGTTGACAGTATTCAGCCTATTTAAAACACATCACATGTAAAATTGTCCTCAAAAAACTCATCCATTGAGTAGTAAGCCCTCTGATGTAAAGTGACTAATTTGCAAGTTTGTCCACTCTGTAGGTAAATTGTTGTACATTTTTATGATTGAAAATTGTTTTTTTTTTGTAGATATGTAGAATTGCTTCTCATATTGATAAGATCATTCCTTCGCCTCGTATTATGAGAATGTTCCCTGATGTGTTCAATAAAAAGGTCTGAATTTTGCTTTACAAATAGTGCTGCCTCTAGGGTATATTGACTTGATGATGTTAAAATATTGTGCTCCTTAAATATGGATTTACAGCTGTCTGTTTGATATATAGCAAAAATTGCAATGTGCAATAAAAACTCTCGAGGTTTCAACACTATTTCCCCAAAATAGAATTCCGTACCTTAACCTCGACTGAAGTAGGCATGGTAGGCAGTTAATGCAACCTCCCAAGTCACTTCACGTGCTAGCACCCTCAGTGCATAGCAGTACCTTGATATTTGGCCGGCCAGCTCAAGCGTGAAGTTGGCCGATCTTGCAGATTTTAAAGTGAGGCCATCACCATAAACAAAAAGAGTGGGAGACCAGTCCTTCTGATATGTAAAGTGGCAGTTGTTGTGTTTTTTTCGACATTTAAGACTAGATTATTTGCACTAACCACTCCTCAAAGGAATCCAAAGTAGAGCGCATCTTTATATTTAATTCAACTAAATTTTCTGCCGAGAATACCACTGAAGTACCACCTGCAAACTGAACTGGAAATTGATCAGTGATAGTTGTGAGTTTATTAGTGTAGATAATGTATAGCAATGGTCCAAGGATTGATCTTTTTCTGTTTCTGTGTTGGTTGGTTGAAGACAATGTTACAGTCTGAACTTGAATTACAGGTTTCTGGGAAAATAAGAATTTCAATCGTCTTGCTGGTGAAATCTCAAAATCCAAAGTCAATCATCTTAATAATGGAGTTATATTAAAGAGTGGAGATCTCTCAGAATTTAATGACGATTCGTTAACAAATAATGCTGAATCCAAAACGGAGACAATCAAAATGGAGGATGACATTGATGTCATTTACGATGATGTCAAACCTGACATATTTGAGGAAAAATCACGTGGAATAAGTGAAAATGGGTTGTACCCGAAGGTTACTGATATATTAATTGGAACAGAAATTGGAAACTTTTCGCATGGACTTTCAGAAGGTAAGGTGGTATTCAAATAGAGTATAAACAAAAAGATACATACCTGTACTATAAGTAAAAACATTTGGCCATACAAACTTTCAGAGATTAGTAGAATGAATTCATTCATGGAAGATTTGAATTTTTTATTGAATTAAAAATGTAGAACCTTCTTCATATTTTTTGGTTTTTGCATTCAACTATTTTTTCCTTCATAATAATATTTTTTTTCAAATTTTTTTATTTAAATTTAGTCATTACAATTTTATTAGAGAGAATGGTCCCAAATCGGCCTGGTATGGTCGGTTTCAGTATCACAGAGTATTGATATCAAGTGTGTATATTAGTGTCTATAGTTAAAATATAATTTTAGTATGATACATCTCTTGCATCTTATGGATGAAATTATTAAACTTAAAATTAAAATCAACTTATAGCAGGTACATTAATTCTGTAGTTTTCACAAGCACCAGTTTTTTAGCAAAATCTTATATTTATTACAACTTGCAGTGTTCTTTATAGTTTCCGGTACTTCATTATATGCTTTTATTGCCCTATCAATTGGGTTATTGAGAATTTTATTTGTTCTAGGCTTCTGTATATTTAGTCTATTTTTTTTGTCTTGTACATGTGTGTGCATTTGATTCCTATGAGTCATTTCAGTATGCGTTTTTAATTGACTATTTACCAGTTTATATGTAAATAAACATTGTTCAATTTTGAGAATAAGCTCTAATTTATTTAGATTCACTTGTGCATATACATTGTCTGTGGGCATTCTATAATCCAAATTGAATAAAACTTTCACCTACCCTATTTTGTAGTACTTGGGTTTTATTTATAATTGTTATTCCACATGTACCCCATATTATATGCTCAGAAATTAAGCATGGTACATACAATATCTGGCTTTCTCATCTATGTAGGATCTACATCTGTAAATGACTCCTATCATAGGAGTAATTTTTGTCCCATCTTTTGTATATGTTCGCTCCAGTCTAGTGATTCGTTAATTGTAAGGCCTAAGTATTTTGTATATTTCACTCGGTTTAAGGTAGTTTCATCTAATTTCACAATTCTTGTTTAAAAATCATATACACACTTCGTATCATTGACCTTCAGCTTATTTTCCTTTGATGAGTCCATTAATGAGTCAATGCAGCTTTGTTCAGGCCCATAACATATAATATATATATATAAGAGTGGTCCTAGTACAGATCCCTGTGGTACTCCTGTTTTAATATCTAGTAGATTACTTTCAGTTTTATCAATATTTACAAATTGTTTTCTATTAGTCAAGTATGATTTTATTAGCTCATTCATGCCCATTCGTTCCAATTTGTACAGTCATGTTTTGTGGTCCACTACATTTTTTTAGATCAATGAAGACTGCTATGTTGTATTTTTTCCATCAATATTTTTATTTAAAAGGTTCACAAGGTCAGTTGGTGCACGTAGTGTATTGCTATTTCTTATGAAGCCATATTGATATGGATCGAAACTGGCATATTTCTCTAGGAAGTTAACAATTCTATGTTTCATTAGTACCTCCAAAATTTTAGCAAAATTGCAGATAACACAAATTGGCCTATAGTTACTCATTTCATTTGCAGGTCCAGATTTGTATATAGGGCTGACCTTACTGATCTTTAATATATCTGGAAATTTTCCATGTCGCATTATGTCATTAACTAATCTAGTAATGATTGGTATAATAGATAGTAAACAAATTATATTTTATTAAGGTAAAGATAGTTCAAGAAGCTTTAAGTCACTAACAGTTATATCATCATATCCTGGTGAAGCATAATTATATTTTTAATTTCAAGGGCTTACCTCCTCACTAACCATACTATTCATGCAACATAGTTCTTTAAAATCAATAAGGTCATTTCTTGTTTTTTTTTCTATCATTAGTTTTTCGATAATTTCTGTTCCAATTTCATAAAAGTATTTGTTGAATTCATTAGCAATTTGTTCCTTGTCTGTTATAATCTGGTCATGCAAAGAATACATTCTACAATTTTTTGTTTATTTCTCTCACCCTTAATGAAACTATTTTATACAACGCCAGTGTTTCTTGCTATTTTCCCCTGTCTTACTCCATTCATTTCTAAAATACTCATATTTAAGTTTTTGACCTTTTTTTTTCATTTTATTTTTTAACATTTTATATTGCAAATGTTTTCATTGTTTGGTTGTTTAACTTTTAACTGATAATATTTGTCTCTTTCTTCCTCCCCCTCTTGTTTCTCTACATGCATGTACAGCTGTGTAGTTCTTTAAGTTGTAGTTCTGTATCTCGTTTTTGTATAGCCAGGTCTCCCTTACAATAATAATATCACTTTTGGAATTATATGCATATGCCTCACATATTTCAAATTTATTCTTAATGCTCTATAAATTTGAGTAGGAAACTTTGAACTTATGGGGGACACTTGGTTTCTTTAGTAGTTTTTTTAGTTGTCATATGTTCTTGTTGATTTGTAAATGTGTAAATTCGGTATAGTTAGGTCCTGATTATATAGATATCATATTGAGGGCCTTCCAGACCAATAATATCTTGAGTTGTGATTTTTGTTGCCTTTTTTGCTTTAATCATTGCCTCCTTATCTTGTTCAGAATCAAATTCCACCTTGATGAGCATTACTTTTCCTCTCTACCTAATCTGAACGATTGGTAATTAAGCTTATTTGTGACCATATTCAATTCCCTCCTAAGCTCATCATTGACTTTGTTTTGTGCTTCAAATTTTTCTAATAGCAAGTTGTAATTTTGCTCCATATCGATTAGTTTTTTCATAATGTCATATTGTATTCTCAATGCGTATTTTGTAAATATTCCTATTCCTGGATCCTCTTTGTATAAAGATTTCATTTAGAAAATTCTCGTAATTTCTCCCATTTTTTTTAGAATCCGAAACAATGCCTCAACAAAATCTAGAAGAGAATGAAACAGCTGTGGAAAAAGACAATGATCATCATGAGAGAAAAACATTTCAATGTAAAATATGTTCGAAGAGTTTTAGAAGAAAAGATTCATTGTTGTGTCATGACAGAATTCATACAGGGGAAAAACCATTTCAATGCAAAATTTGTTCGAAATCCTTCAACCAAAAGGGGCATCTTACGAGTCATGCGAGAATTCATACAGGTGAAAAACTATTTCAATGCAAAATTTGTGATGAATCATTTAACCGAAATGGGGAATCTTCGGGAACATATGAGAATTCATACAGGGGAAAAATCATTTCAATGTAAAATCTGTTCGATAAATCATTTAACCAAAGCCGGATCTGCGGATACATATGAGAATTCATACAGGGAAAAAACCATTTCAATGCAAAATCTGTTCGAAATCCTTTATCCAAAAGGTGCATCTTACGAGTCATGAGAGAATTCATACAGGTGAAAAACCATTTCAATGCAAAATTTGTTTGAAATCCTTCAACCAAAAGAGGAATTGTAGGACTCTGAGAGAATTCATACAGGAGAAAGGCAATTCCAATGAAAATTTTGTTGGAAAAGTTTAGCATCAAGAAAAATCATTGTTGCTCTCCCATTGTACTTTCATAATTTCTTTTTTTTTATTACTACATACCTCTTGAGCCTCTAATCATAGGTACACATTATTTTCAAAATTCTAGGAAACAAAAACTTATCACCAAAGACATTCCTTGCAGGATTGAAGGCGTTTCTGTTCATCTACTTGATATTTACATATATATTTGTAAAAAAAAGTGTAATCTTGTAAATAAACTATTATATCCTAAAAAAATATTTCATTTTAAGAGCCAACATTATTTCTTTCATTTCTCACATCCGTTAATTATAATCAACCAGTCAAAAATGTTGAATTTTACTGAAAACTATTTTTTTAAATCAAATTAATTCATCAGATGAATTATATTTAAGCCAACGACACCTGACGGGTGTCACTTGGACATATTTACAGTGGTGCCAACTGTTAGATTACTACTAACTGATGTTACCAGGTGCATTAAAAGAACTATTATTTGGTATTACATTGTTGTCAATTTTGATTGATATCTTGAGACAATAAATAAGAGTAGATCTCAATCAAATGGATAATATCTGTTTTTTTATTCATACAATTGTTTTCTTGGGAATTGAAAGCCATTCCTTAGAATGTTCTCTTAGATGTATGTGACTCTGTCGCTAGCACTTTCACTGAATCGTTATTCATCTGGTGGTCAAATTTATTCACATGTTCTGCCAGAGCACATCTTCCAGGATGCAATCTGCAGTCACTTTTATGAGAAATTATTCTGTTCGATAATAATCTTTGCGAATGTTGACTTTCCTTTTTGATAATACATATTTTTTTTTCAATAATAAAATGTATAAACAAATCTTTGGTACCCCAATGGGGGCCTCCATTTCACCTATTTTAGCAGCGTATGTCATGGATGATTTGTTAGACAATGTTATTCCAGTTTTATCTTTCAATCTGTACTTCTTAAAAAAATATGTTCATGATTTTATATTAGCATTACCGAATGATGGTGTGGATGAGATTCTCGATACTTTCAATAGCTACGATCTTCATATCCAGTTCACAATTGAAACTGAGAACAGCGAAAATTCCATACCATTTCTTGATACCAAGCTTACACGGTCAACAGAAAACAAGCTTCTGCTAGATTGGTATAGGAAACTATGCAGCTCAGGTAGTTACCTGAATTACCATTCTTATCACAAACAGTCTATGAAAGTGAACTTGGTAAAACAAATGAAATTAAGAGTACTGAAAATCTCAGATCCTAAATAACAGAATTTAAACATTCTCTTTAACCTTTTCGTATAGAAAATTCATATCCAAAAACTTTACTTAACATTCTTTATAATACTTGGTCTCACTTAGAAGTACTAGCCTTAAACAGTGATAACTCGAACATTGTCTCAAACAACAATGAAACTAACACTAC
Source organism: Gonioctena quinquepunctata (assembly GCA_018342105.1). Classification (NCBI taxonomy): domain Eukaryota; kingdom Metazoa; phylum Arthropoda; class Insecta; order Coleoptera; family Chrysomelidae; genus Gonioctena; species Gonioctena quinquepunctata. Next base: position 28,421 of record JAFIRS010005508.1, read on the forward strand.
CCCTACTCCACATTTTTTCACTTCATTACCATATATAAGAGAGATCACTCCTAAACTCTCCAGACTATTTCACAATCCTGAAAAATTTAAAATGTATAAAACAGTTCTAACAATCAGATCAATGTATTCTAAAGATAAAACTGCATTACTTTCAATGTCAAATGTAATTTATAGCATTCCTTGCCATGGTTGTAATAAACAATATATTGGTCAAACGCAAAGATCATTATCAAACAGAATAATTTCTCATAAAAGTGACTGCAGATTGCATCCTGTAAGATGTGCTCTGGCAGACCAAGTGAATAAATTTGACCACCAGATGAATTACGTTTCAGTGAAAGTGCTAGCGACAGAGTCATATCCAAGAGAACATTCTTAGAAATGGCTTTCATTTCCAGAGAAAACAATTATATAAATAAAAAATTAGATAATAACCATTTGAGTCTTATTTATTGTCTTTAGATATCAATCAAAATTGACAACACTAATATCAAATAATAGTTCTTTTTAACATTACCGCCACCTGGTAACATCAGTTGGTACTAATCTTACAGTTGGCACTACTGTAACTATTTCCAAGTGACACCCGTTAGGTGTGGTTGGCTCAAATATAATTGGGGGTTTTATTCCTAACCTGTCAGTTTCACTTGTCACACCACATAGAGTACACATTTATATTTATATAATTTTAAACAATGCTAATGTGGTTGTATCAACTTGAACTTCGTTTTATTCCTTGATCTACCTTTTTTTTTCTTTTGTATCACTATGATAGATGAATATGTTTAACATCATTGAAATTAACCTCAATTAAGTTGTAAGTAGCACAATGTTTCGCACTTGAATATGTATTACTATTGAATTTCGTCAATACTTTTTTCACAATATGCATTTGAAATGTCAAGTATAACACAAAACAAAACTATTATGTAAGATTTGTTTTTATTGAGAATCGAACAAATATTTTTTTAAGCTTATATTTTGTGGAGGAATACTCATTCTTGACACTTTTTCTGAGATTATTTTTGTTTTCAGATTGTGGAAGGTTATAATCCCAGAAAAAGTGTCAAGAATGAAGCAAAATTGTTGTCAATCGTGTCCACTCTAGTTTTCCCCCTCTCTACCTACTTGTGTTGTCTCAATACTCAATTCACTCTAGGTTCTAGATTCACTAAATACAAATGCGGTAATTCGTTTTTAATATGAAGAGCAGGTAAGTAGTGTTATAATAATACATTAGAATGTCTTAAACATCGACAAAATAATCCAACTTCATATTAGTCATTTCTAGGTAACTGCTTGATTATCAGTTTACCAAATCCAATAAATGATACCCGTTATGATTATGGTAATTAAAAATAAATAAATGGGGTATTATTTGGATCGGGAACTGGATTATTGAATGTATTCAAAAGTGCCTGTCCTTTGCATTGATGCAGAGTGAGTTTGGAGTAGACAAATATTTAAACAGCTTGTCTATTCCTAGATACAAATCCATGTTAATGAATCTAGAAAATATATTAAATCAGTAAATAAGATTGTAATTGATCAGTTAAATACCTAAAGAACTCTAGAGAAAATGAATATGAAAGTAAGTCTACCCAAACTTCAGAACAAATCTGCAGCGGGATCCCACTAATTATTTCAATGTTGGTAGCGTTAACAATGGGTACCCTTCTGTTCCCCTCTATCCTAGTACTTTGTCAATTGTTAAAGATTTGAAATATTGGAATCCTGCTACATAATTTTGTCAGATTGAATTGTTAAAAGATTGATAAGTTATCACGAACCGTTTACCTATCGAGAACGATTAACAACCCACCATAACCTCCAAAAATAATAAGTATGCAGGAAAATAAAAGAAGTTTTCGTGTTCGAATAGAACATAAGGAAATTATATTGGAAGAGGCGGAAAGAAATCCAACCATTATAACAATGAATTTTTCGATGCCAAATGCCCCGGCCCAATATAACAAAAGTTGGGAACATCTTACTACTCGATTAAATTCTTTGGGGTATGGGGAAAATCTGCAGATAAATGGCGAAGGGTAAGATAGGTAATAACATGACAGTTATTTCTATATTTTCATGAATATAACTTTCCACAGGTTTTAGTTGATTGGGTTTCTTCAATAAAATCGAAATATAGTAAAATTAAAAATGATATGAGAAAAACTGGAGGAGGTCCATTAACTAATATCCAACTCAATCCTCAGGAAGAAAGGTTGATGGCTATAAAAGGATCATCGAGTGTAGAAGGTGATGGTGAAACTCGTGAAATGGGTTTACCTGAAGTAGCCACACAGTCTATTGTGAATGGGTTGCAAATGAAATAATTTTGGCAATTGAGGAAGATGAGGTGCCAAAAAAGAAAAAAAGTTCATCCTACAGTCAAAAAAACAATAGATGAAATGCACGAAGAAACTTTAGGAGAACTAAAAAATATCAATGCTAGTCTAGGGACCATTGCAGATTATCTCCTAAATCATTTGCTAGAGGTTGTAAGGCTGGAACATCTAAATGGTAGTCATCTCCATGGAATTCAATTTCGTCTGGTTCCACAGAAACACATGTTGTGGAGATCGGCGCAAGTGTTGACTACACTTCCAACCATTCTTGGATTGTATCTCAGAACACGTTCTCCATTTATACATTGAAACCTCATTTTCAACACTCCAATGCAACGTTCCACACAATTTCTGGCTCGACAATGTGCCCGATTGTATCTTTCTTCAGGACTTTCTGGTAATGTGTGAAGAAACGGTGTAATTAACCAAGGTTGTTGAGCATAGCCAGAGTCTCCAATTAGCCATGTTGCATCATTCCTCTCCATTTCATTTTTTGTAGTGGAATTATTCCATATGAAGGAGTCGTATGTTGCACCAGCATGACTGGCATTTGTAGCCAGTATTTTCAGATCATAATCACAAATCTGCAAAAAAATAAGTTTAATGAACAATCATTTCAAAATAATTTTAATTTTTTATTCAAATAATTTAAAAATTTGAGAAACGAATGTACGTAATAATATTTCGAAAGATAAGTATGTATTGACAAAAAGACATGTCATGGATTTTTTGTTCCTTTCAGATTCGTGAAAAATTAAAATGTATTAGAAAGTATTTTGAAGTGTAGAAGTTCAGTAGTTACTTTTCGGGGTAAACTAATAGTTTACCCTTTTGCAAATATTTCCAATTTTCAGAGACCTTTAAAAGGAAAAATCGAATCCAAGAAATTAATGAGAACATTATTTATAGTAATCTGATCCTGACTACTTACTATTTGAACATTTTTAGAGTGTCTCCCTCTTCTATTCACGTAGTTATGTTCCTCTACAATCGGTTTCAAAATATACACATGTGTACAATCTATAGCACCAATTGATCCAGGAAATCCTGTGGTTTCCATGAATCTGGTTTTATTAGCATTTTTATCTGGTATGGTTGTTGGAAACTGTATCCAAATTGGTGCCAAGATGGTATTCACTGCTCGACATACTTCTCTAATGCATCTGCCTACCGTTTGTTGGCTCATAGACAGTAGGTAATCTTGCCCCGCTCTCCTTTGATAGGAACCTGTTCCAAAAAACACTAAAGCTGGATTTATAGTTAGACGGACTGTAAACGTAGACGCACTGTTTACGTAACAAACGGACTGTAAAATATTATTAAATTTATAAATCGACGGAACGGAATTTTTGCGCATGGCTAGAAGTGATAGTGACATTTAACATAACCTACACATTATACGAATCATAAACAGCCTGTGTTGGTTTGGATTTGTATTATATTCTAAATATTTATCTATGCTTCGTTTTCTGTGTCACAATGGATTATGAAATACATGAAGGTATGTTTCTTGGTGCTGTGGGACTGTTGTTGTGTGCAGTAGCATTGGAAAAGTGTCGACAAACTCGAAGAACAATAATTGTGCGACTAAACAAGACCCATAAACCGTAATAGAAAAGTAGAGACTGCCTACAATAATTTTTTAAAGATGAAGACTGCTGATCCAGATCAATTTTTTAAGTATACGTGAACGACTGTTCCAGTATTTAATGAATAATTAACATCACACATAATTCTTTACTTTGATTGGCCGGACCAAGAAATAGTGTAAAAGATGAAAGTTGGCCAACTCTTCCGTTCCAGTCCGTTTCACTTACGTTACGTCACTCGTTTACGTTCATCTATAAACAAGAGTACATAAATTATATAGTTGATCTTTTTGCAGTGCGTCTACATTTACAGTCCGTCTAACTATAAATCCAGCTTAAGGCCGCAAATATTTTGTGAAAGTTTGAAATTCCATCATTTCTCCTTCTTTCGTTCAGTTGCGGTCCGATATTTTCTATTAAATAATGTGTTAATTGTTTATTAAGCCTAAATAATTCTTTAAAACGAATGTCGGGTAGGGAAAAAGGATCACTTTAATCTCTCATTATCTTTCGAGATATTCGAAGTCTCCTGTTCGCCTCCATTTGAAGTTGTCTAATATTTACAGGTAACATAATGGGAAATAATAGATGATTAATAAAATTATACGTTTAACAACAAAAACAAAACGGTATGAACATAAAATATAACCAAAGTTTCTCTCTCTCTCTCTCTCTCTCTATTCCTTCTTGGATGTAGCTTCCCATCGGCGCTATTATTCAGCTCTCCCCTTATTACCCTTGTAATAAAGGCTTCGTCCTCTGAATACAGGAATCTTGCTCTCGGCAATACTGTATTCAAATTATGAATTTTCGTCTTTGTTCTATTTTCTTATCGTCTATTTTCATCATTACATAGTTTCTACTAGTGCGTTTATCTCTTCTTGTGCTAAAATTAGTTAGTAGGACAAACAACACAAACATTAGGCTGGGACATAATTTTGGGATAGGAATATTACATACGATAATATACGACCCCATTTCCCTCTTTATTATAATTTTATTTTATTATAATCTAAAAAATTTACTATAGATTTTATTATTGAAATATTAAAATTTTTTAGAACTTCTATGAACATATATGGTGTCTTCATACCTTTTTTGACTAACGTGAAATAGAAATCTTCATTAGGAACAGCATTGATTGGGCATTCTAAAAAAATGTGGTTTAAATCTTCGAAACCCCCACATTCACAATATGGATTATTCTTAACACCAATTCTGCATAAGTGTTCTTTTGTTAAGCAATGCCCTGTCCTCATTCTAATAATAATTGTTATATGTCTTCTACTCATAAATGGAATCGAGCAATACCACCTTTCGATGGGATACATTGGTTGTATCATTGAATAATTTTTGCCTTTTATCTTAATATCTTGTTTCTATTTACTGTAAAATTCCTGCAATATGTCATTACGTAATATCTGTATCATTCCAAATTTATCCCTCTTTATATTCAGTGGAACATTTAGTACAGTTCCTATTTTAGCTAATTGATCCGCTTTTTCATTCCCTTCTATCTTTGAATGCCCTGGTATCCATGTGAACCTACACACAGTATCATTTAACGAAGCCAAATATGCCATTTGTTTTATATTCATGGTTATATAATCAGTATTATATGCATTACCTTGTCTTGATATTTTGTCCAAAGCAGATTTTGAATCTGTAATTATGTAGTAACTTGTCATATTCCTCTCTAAACACACCCTCATTGCCTCGTGCACTGCAATAGTCTCCGCCTCACAAACATTAGTGTTATCTTTGAGTCTGGCTGAGTAGCAAAAATTTAGCTGTGGCATATAAATACCATAACCAACCCTTTCCCCTATTTTAGACGCATCAGTATATACCAAATTAAATAATTCTTTATTTTGTTCTTCAAATAATTTAAACTTTTCTTTTACACTACTTTCATACTTATGTATTCCCATCTGCACAATTTCTGGTTGATATATATATATATATATGTATATATGTATATATGTATATATATATATATATATGTCCAGATCATAACTATAACATGGTGGAATATCATTTTTATATATATCTTGTTGAAAAGGGGATATTTTATTTAGTGCTTCCACCAGTAACGGAACCTCTCTATTCCTCCAATACCCTACTTTATATTCGCATATGTTTTTCAAGATTTCTATGGTATAAATAATTGGAGGTTTGTGATCTATTCTTTTAGTTATATAATTGATTGCTAAGCATTTCCTCCTAAACTCCAGGCTTATCTCTCCGGTTTCCCCCAATAGGGCATTTATTGGTGTGGACCTCATTGATCCTGTTATAATTCTCATCCCTTGATTATGTATCTTATTCAATTTTTCTAACGATTTCTTTGCACTAGGTCTGAAAAGAATACTCCCATAATCCAAATGAGACTTAACTATACCAATAAATGCCATACTCATTGTTTTTGGGTCTGCTCCCCACCATACCCTACAAAATGTCTTTATTGTATTTAATCCTTGATTTGCTTTTTGACAGATTTTTTCTATATGTTTGTCCCATTTCAAGTTATACGTAAAAAAAACCCAAATATTGTATCTCGTTCATAACTTTTATATTTTCATTACCAATGTATATTTGTGGAATTATTCTTTTTATGTTATTTGTTCGAAAACGAGTCGCAACACATTTCTTTGTAGCCAATTCTAAATCATGATCTACCATCCATTCATTGATTATATGCAACGTTTGATTGATTTTTTTATTTATTTCTTCAATGTCCCCTCCCTTTACTAATACTACAATATCATCTGCATATGCAGTGATTTTACTATGACTGGGTATTATATTAAATAAGGACGACATATATATATATATATATATATATATATATATATATATATATATATATATATATATATATATATATATATATATATATATATATATATATATTGAATAATATTGGACTCAAGGGAGACCCCTGCGGCAGACCCTTTGTAGCTAATCTTGGACCATGTAATTCCCCATTATCATCCATGACAAAATTTTTCCTATTATCTAAGATCCTGAATATTAGATTAGCTAAATTTAAATGGATTTGATATTGGATTAAATATTTATACATGGTGTATATGTTAACATTGTCGTACGCCCCCTTACTATCTAGGAATACCGCAATTACCTGTTGCCTTAAATCCAAAAGCCATTTGTACATATACAGATAGATATGCAATATTGTCTATCGTACTCTTTCCCTTCCTAAACCCCGTCTGATACTTGGATAATATTTGGTTATTTTCCACATACCAATCTAGCCTGAATTTAATCATCTTTTCCAATATTTTTAGATGTAGTGGTCGATGGAGTTTCATCTGACACTCTACTCATAAATGCTGGTGTTCCGCAAGGATCTATTCTCGCACCAACACTATTTCTACTTTACATCAACGACCTGTTGAAAGCAACTTCATGTCCAGTACACAGCTTTGCCGATGATAGTACCCTCCATACTGCTTTCTCTTCCAGGGCCCCTATATCAGCCCACGAAACCAGAAATGAACGAGGAAGAAATGTTAATAATATAAATATGGACTTAGCAACAATTCTCGAATGGGAATCTAATAACTTGGTAGAATTCAATGCAAACAAAACACAAGCATGTCTTTTCTCTAGAAAAGCCGATCTCACTGTGCCTAACATAACTTTGTCAGGAGTAACAATACCACTGAAGTCATCCATATCGATGCTTGGTATTACTATCAGCAATAACCTTTCCTGGGAAAATCACGTGAGGTCCATTGCCAAAAGTGCATCCCAAAAACTTGTTTTTTTGTTTCGTGCCAAGAGCTATTTCACCCCCAGTCAGCTGCTTATGATCTATAAGGCACAGATCCGACCTGTCCTGGAATACTGTTCCCATATTTGGAGTGCGGCACCTAAACATATCCTGAGGCTATTGGATTCTGTCCAAAAAAGGGCAATTTGTCTCGTTGGTGATGCCTCGCTTACAAACTCGCTCACTTGTCTGGAACACCGTAGAAAAGTTGGCGATTTGTCTCTATTTTATAGATATTTTCATGGGCGATGCTCTTCTGAAATATCAACATTCGTTCCTGCTTTGGCAGTCTCTTCGAGATTAACCCGTCAAGTTCAGTCATCACACCCCTTCGTGGTCACTTTGGAGACCTGCAGAACATCACTTTCCAAAAACTCGTTCATCCAACGAACAGCGAGGCTTTGGAACTCATTGCCTAGGGAGGTGTTCCCCGAGGCATACAACTCAGAAATTTAAGAAGAACACCAACTCCTACCTTCTTTCCCTTGGTTCCCACGATGTTCTCTGAACATTACAGGATATCCCATTTCGTGGGAACCAGAACATAAAAAAAAAAAAGACCACATGATTCCATTGCAATTGGTCTTACATTACTAACTTCATCTAAGATTTTTTTATTTTTCGAAATTCCTACTATGATATATTCTTTCCAATCATTCGGTATATTTGCATTTCCTAGAATATTATTAAATATTTCCAATAACTGACATTGCATTGCTGTGGGTAAGTAAATAAACATTTCCCATCTTTTCCAGGTTTCGTGATTTTTTTTATTCTGAAAGCCTCATTTAGTTCATTTAATGTAAATAGTTTCGTTTCTTCAGATGACACGTTCTTGGAAAAACTCGGGTCTATATCGACTCTAGAAATCTTGTCTACTAAAGCTTCAGCTATATGACTCTTGGGCATATTATTATTGTATGTATTATTATTCCTGTTAGAAAACTTTCTTATCATATTCCATATATATGTAGGATTCGACTCTCTATAAATTGTGGAACAAAAACTTTTGAATCCAAGCCTCTTTTTCCTATTTAAAAATCTTTTAGTATTTGCAATTTTTTTTTTGTTTGTATATAATTATCTAAATTTGGATTATTTTTAAAAATATTTAAAGCCATTTTTCTTTCATTATTTTGTTCCCGCATTCTTCATCCCACCATGGATTTCTTGGCCTACCATTACTGATTTTCCCCTCTTGAACTTGTATATCTACTGTCTCTTTCATTATTTTTGTCTTCTCCTCATAACTATGTTTTATGTTACTTTCATACCGATTTAATAATTGATTGTGATATTCTGTCCAGTTAACTCTCTTATAATTCCTACCTACCCATCTCCTATTTCCACTATACCCTGACTGATTTATATCAACTGTACACATAGTAGGATAATGATCACTATTTGCGCAATCTCCCAATACTTTCCATGAGCAATTTCTTGACAAATTACTAGTAACAATTGTTAAATCTATCGGGCTTGAATTTCCCTCAGGATTACATAATCTTGTTGTTGATCCATCATTTAGTATAACCATATTATTTTCGTCTATAGTTTCCATAAGTATTCTGCCATTCAAATTACTGATTGCACTTCCCCACAGCGAGTGGTGAGCGTTCATATCCCCCATTAACATTACATCCCCCTCTAGCTCCGAAAAACACTCACTAAATAATTTTTGACTTGGTATATTATTTGCAGTATTGTAAATGTTTATTAGGTTCACATTGTAAGTTTTTATTATTATAATCTGACATTCTTCTCTTTGGATATCTGTGTTCAAGTTCACAATGTTATATTTGATATTTTTTTTAATTCCTGTAGCTATTCCTCCGTACCCATCTTCCCTATCTTTTCTAATGATGTTGTATCCTTTAATTTGAAAAACTTTTTCAGGCTTTAGCCACGTTTCATTTAAAAAAATTATGTCTGGATCATGTTCATTAATTAACCTTATTAAATTGTACCTATTTGAATCTTGAGAAAACGCACTCCTGTTGAATATCCATATAGCGTTCATGGCATTAATCTAACTCGATGTAAAGAATCTAAAGATTTAGGTGTATTCTTCGATCCAAAGATGTCTTTTGTAGATCATATCAACAAAAAAGCCTCTGAAGCCAACAAAATGCTTGGTTTCATCATAAGAAATTGTCAGCAATTCACAAATATAAATGCGATTAAAATTCTGTATTATTCATATGTGAGATCAAAATTAGAATACTGCTCAATAATTTGGAGTCCTCACTATTTCTGCCATAAATATACCCCAGAAAGGGTTCAAAGAAAATTCTTAAAATTTACATTTTTCAAATGTCATGGAACATATCCATCAAGAGGTTCAGATCACAATGCACTTCTTGTACAGTATCAAATTGTCTCACTGGAAACAAGAAGACAGTGTGCCTCAGTTATATTTCTGTATAAATTACTGCACAACCAGGTTGACTGCAGCATGCTCTTATCTGAGTTGAACTTCAGGGTTCCAAGACTTGGGTCACGCAAAAATATCACATTTTATTGTGGCACGGCAAAAACAAATATAATATCACTATCACCTATTAAGATGATGTGTGAAAACTTCAACTCTATCTGTAACTTTTGTAACATCAATACCTGTTCGCTCAGATACATAAAAGAGATAACATTAAAAAAACTGATATAAATCGAACATGAATGAAATGTTTGCATTTTTGAATTCTTGCAATACTGCATCTTGTTCTTAACTGAATGTTCTATATAAATAATTATTAGTTATTAGTTAGTAGTTAGTTAGTTATTAGTATTAGGTAAAACAAATTTGAAATATTAAATATGTAAATTTAATTATGTCCTGTAATTGGGTGTAACCTGTTGGGCAATAAATGATTATTATTATTATACTTCTGATGTTCCACTGAATAATCCTTACCATTTTACCCAATCAATATTCCTCCTCAGAGGAAACCGCATCTCTATCCCTTATTTTATTAAGTTCCATAGCAGTATTTATAAGTTCTGCAACTTTAGTTTTTTCATACTCCGGTACTTCTAGAAATAATTCATAAATAAAATCACTAATATCCCTTTCCTCACTATTTTGTTTATTTAAACTATTTGGTCTTACTATTCTATAATTATTTAATTGACTTGATGTTTGTGGATCTGCTGTTTGATTTGTCCTACTATCATTATTATTAATCTTTCCTATCATTGTCCCTGGTTTGGGCTGTGAAATTTGTCCGTTTGGATTAATTAAAATCTCATTATGTGATGTTTTGTCATACCCTATTCTACCCCTGTACGTTTTTTGTTTTACAATTTGTGAATATGTTCTTTTATTATTGTTATTTTGTTATTGTGTAAATAGTCTTTATGATATTTCTGTCTTTGAGAAACATCAATTCTATTGATTTCTTCTCCCTGTACATTATTAATTCGCAGTTCTGTGATTGACTTCGTACGAGTCGGAAGTGTTCTCAGAGCAATTTAATTTCGTATTAAATAGAAGCATTGTGTTTGTGTACCCCAGTGCACCAAAAATATACTGATTATACTCTAGTATTGTGAATACATAGTGATGTTAGGTGTGAACGGGGGTAAACCCCCCGATCCTCCCCCTACTGAAACACCCTCAGGGGAATCATCAGATATGGATATATCATCTCCGATAGGTAACAATAGTATCTATAATAACAAAAGAGCCGTGAGTATTGTAGAGCAAGTAAATAAGAAAATCATTACGGAAAACAGGTAATGAAAACATTCCAAAACAAACAGTCGATAGATATTGTTGTACAGATACGGGACCCTTTCAAGTGTACGTAGAAAATAATAGTCTGGAGTTTCAAGGGAGACTTAATGCTATTAAAGTGGGTGATATAGTACTTACATCTTTCCCTGAATTAGATAATAAAATTTGTAGTTTGGACACAGTTGGAAGAAACAGAATTTTCGGAAGAATATATAAAAAGTAAAATCAAGCGGTTGGATATACATTGTAATTTTGAGGTAGAAAATGTCAAAAGAATTAACAAAAAAGTCACAAATGATGGTAAAACAGAATATGTGGCTACAAGATTATGCATTGTAACTTTCAGAAGTCAAAGCCTCCCAAAATATATTTCAATCAACAGGGTGAGAATTGAGGTTGAAACATATCCAAAAAGTATTGCTTTGTTATAACTGTTTTCGATACGGACACTTGGGAAAACAATGTAAAAGTAGACCTCGATGCGTCAAATGTGGCGAACAACATAACTCCTCAGACTGTCAGAATACCTCAGAGTTTAAATGTTTCAATTGTAATGGATCACATTTATCATCGAACATGAAAGTATGCCCAGAATTTAAAAGACAAAAACAAATCAAGGAGGCAATGTCAACTCTCAATATAAATTACTATGATGCATGTCAAAAAATTCCGAAAGTTTCATACGCCACTATATTATCCCAAACAAATAATGAACAGGTGACCCTCATATTGTTACTGCAAAAATCAGAAAACTCTATTATAAATTCCACCAATTGAGACAATTGTTAGGGAAACAAATACTTTTGAACGTATACAAAGCCTTAGTAGAATCGGTATTGAATTATGGCCTGACAATATGGGGAGCCAGTTGCCAAAATATTATTGAACCTCTAAAGATAGCTCAAAAAAAAATACTTAAAATAATTTGGAATAAATCAAGGCAGTTTCCCAGCGATCTTCTTTATAAAGAGACAAGGATCTTGAAAATAAATGAGCAAACTGAATCACCCTCAATAACGAGGTCCTTATCTTGCAGCAACGTTATGATTCCACACACAGCATACACCACAATCCAAAGAACGCTCCTCTTTACTGCTCCCAAAATATATAATTGGTTACCTATGAGTTTCAGATTTAATAATTACTACAAAATAAAGAAACAATTAACAACCTGGTTGCTTGGCGTAGATACCTCAAACCTACTACTATGTCACTATTGATACTTTCGTATATCACTATTGAATTCTCAGATAATTCCTTGTCTGACCAGTATCATATCGATATACACACTTCTCTCTATATCAAATTTTATCAGATATTATTATTATCACCTGATAATACATTTTTAATTTTCAATTATTAGTCTTAAGTTTTGAATGTTCAATAGCTAAATTCCCCAATTATGTGTTAATGTAAATGAATGAATTTTTTAAGTCTAATCATAAATTTATGTATAATTATATTTGTAAGTCACTCGCACAAGCCCTTGGCATATTGTGTGACAGGTTCACCTTGAATTATGTTCTCCAAGTTTCTGAATAAATTCATCTCTTTGATATCCAGAACTCCCGAACAACAATCCTCCCAATCCGAACACTCCTTTTCCCCAAAAAACCGTTCCCAGCCAATGAGATTTACACAATATACGAACAGAATCAGCCATAATAGCTCACAGTTACACATTCCTCAAAAACGTACAAGGACATCTAGCCCAGACCCTATACAGGGGGCACATAAAAATATCATATACCCTGTCTCACTACCTAACGAAGAGGGGGGTATTTTGGAAAAGAGTGCGTATACGCAAAATTTATGCAATAGCAACTCAGATAATAGCCAATATTCAAATCTCACTAACATTATTCTAGAACTAGTTATATCTGTAATAAATACAATGAAAAACTCGAATAACTTTGAGATTCAAAAATTAGACCTTGAAAATATAATTAGTAAGCAGTTAAATGTAAATGAGTCATCAAATTCGCAACCTGGGGGAGAATCTGAAATTTTGTCAGTGGAACTGCCGTTCTGCTAATTCAAACAAAGGCAGCTTAGAATATCTTCTCTGACAAAATAAAATATCTCTTGCTTTCCTTTCAGAAACGTGGTTTAAACCACACGTTTACTACAAATTCGCAGGCTATAATTGTATACGGAATGATAGAGATGATGGTAAAGGCGGTGTTGCCATATTGATCAAAACACAAATGAAATACAGAGAAATAAATTTTAGAAATTCAGAGAATATTGCAGCCGTCGGTATATCAGCAGAAATCCTTCCAAACAAAAAAACTATTTATCTAGTATCATTATATGTAAAACCCCAGACCCGTATAAATCCCCGTGAATGGAGTGAATTTTTTGACGATATTCCTAAACCATGTCTTATAGCAGGGGATTTCAATGCTCATCATGTTGCCTGGGGTAACGAATTTGACGACACATGGAAAACATCTTCTTGAAGCAATTGAAAAATGTAACTTGGTATTTATCAATAACGGATCTAGAACTCTCGCCACAAGTCAAAGGCACATTACGATTGATATCACTTTATGCTCATCTGATATAAGTCATTCATTTTCCTGGTCAAACACGTGACAACCCCCATGGATCAGATCATCTCCCTATCAATATAGAAACAAATTGTATGAACCGACAGGTGAAATAAAAACTCATAAGATATGGAATTTAAAAAAAGCCAACTGGTCACAATACCAAACCACTCTCGGAACCAAGGACCCACCGGTGTATTATCATCAACTAATAGATGCTATCAATGAAGCTGCGACGATCTCAATCCCGAAGAATTCAACAGTAAGACATTATCAACACATTCCTAAACCATGGTGGAACTCAGAATGCGACTCAGCAGTAAATAATAGAAAAGAGGCATATATCAGATTAAAAAACTTAATCCAAATCAAGAGAATCTTCTAGAATATAAAAAACAAGATGCCACTGCAAAAAAAACCTTCAAACAATCCCAGAGGCAGAGTTAGCGAATGTAATGTGAAAGTCTTAACAGAACAACACCAATGAAAGACGTTTGGCATAAAGTTGATAGATTTAAGAATAGACGAATGGGCAATACAACACGGATGGATCCAGAGGCAGAATGGGTAGAAAAATTCCATCATAAAATTGCACCAAATACGGCAAATACAGCTCCCATTTCACAACTAACGGAAACTGCCATGGGAAATCATAGTCTATCAAAGAACTTTGAAATGTGGGAACTCAACAGGGCCCTCAAACAGACAAGTAATACTGCTCCAGGCAAGGATAACATTACATATTCCATGTTATATCACCTACCAGAAGGCCTCAAAAGAAGTTTGCTCAACATATTCAATAAAATATGGAATAATGAAATAGCAATTCCAACAGAGTGGAAAGATTACCTAGTGATACCCATTCACAAATATGGAAAACCGAAAGAAGAAGAGAACTCATACCGTCCGATCTCGCTTGCATCTTGTATCCTGAAAACTTTCGAGAGAATGCTGAAAAATAGACTGGAACATTGGTTAGAACATCACGCAAAGCTCCCCGCTCACAATATGGGTTCAGAAGGAGTAGGTTTTACACAGGATGCAGTGGCGCAAATAGTTACTGACGTACAGCTGGGCTTCACTAGAAATGAAACGACCACGCAGTTTCTTAGATATACAAGCAGCCTATGATAATATTAAATTGACATTCTGTTCGATAAAATAATAAAAATGGGAATTCCTTCAAGGATATGTACTGCGATAATCTCACTATATTCAGAAAGACGAATATATTTGAAAATAAATGAGTCCATAAGCGATCCCTGAAATCTTTCGAGTGCTGTAACTAACATGGGAACATCACTGAGCCCCCTTCCGTCAGGTATATACATCTGATAGAAAACATGTCTGGGATATAAATCTCAATATTATACGAGTAAAATAGAACTTCTGTATATATGTCCAAATACGCCCTTCAAATCCTCAAATCATGGAAGATCAATCATAGATTATGGTTGATATGAAACGGACTGAACTTTCTGGAAAAAGGAAGTCAGTAAAAACAAAATGCATACAGAATATGTAATTGGCCTATCTTCAAAACAACACTTCATCAACTAATATTTTTGAAGAAACTCAGAAGGAACCTCCATTGGGCCTGAATACTAACCTTCTGTAGAACAATTGTACAAAAATTGCTATAAAATCTTTTTCCAAACTTATTGAGTCAAACTCTCATGGAAACTTATTGCTTCTTACACTACACTCATCACAATATTGGGCAAACCTTCAGAAGAAAAGGATGTCTCTTTTTGAGTAGAAAGTTCCTTCAACCAGATTTTTATTGCAGAAAGTTCACGTCAAAGAAATAATCCACAGGACAAATTACCTACCATACTTCAATGAACAGTACGGATTAATATCCTATGAAATGAGTGTTCACTACATAGACGAAAGTATAACACATTTCAATGAAGAGTTGTTGAACATATCAATGAAAGATGGCCTAACGCAGATTTTATATATACAGATGGATCAAAAACATCCGAAAATACAGGTTTCGCATTCTACCACTCTAACAGCACCTATTTCCATACCTACAAATTACCGAAGGAGGCATCAATTTATACTGCAGAAATGACAGCTATATTGATAGCTATGCAATATATAATCACACAACATACCTACCAGTCTATTATTTTCACAGGCAGCAAGATCTCGGTAGACAATCTTCGTAACATCCAAAACCACAAGCAGTTTTCCGTATTGGAAATTGAGATTGCCAAAATTCATAAAGAAATAGTTTCACAAAATAAAAAGTTGATATAGCTTGGGTGAAAGGTCACTCCGGCATTAAAGGAAATGAGATAGTTGATCAATTGGCAAAACAAGCAACGATAACAGGAGAACAATATTCTCAACATACCATACCTTACTCGGACTTGAACAGAGTCTATAGACAAGAATTAGAAAGAACATGGCAGAATAAGTTTACCAACTCTGAAACAGGCCAAAACTTCAAGTGGCTGTTTCCCAATATTACTGGAAATATATGGTTCAAACAGGAAAATGATAGGAATTTCATTAATACATTAAATAGGGTACGGTCTAACCATGCCCTGTGCCCAGCATACAAATTCAAAATTGGCCTAGCCGAAAACCCAAATTGTACTTGTGGATGGTATGGTGATCTTAACCATATAATTTTGGAGTATCCACTCCAGTCTATAAGTATTAATAAACTGTACTCTGAATTAAACTCCCTCAAAATATCCCTTCCAATTAACCTGAATTATTTATTGTCACTCAATAATAGAAAAACATATAAAATTATATATAAAAATCATATAACAAGATGTAAAATGAAACTGTAATCTATAATCTTATGAATACTAACGCAAATATTGTAATTGATAATCGGATGTGAAACACAAATTGTATAAAACATTGCAGAGAAAAAAATATATATTTATAAATTATAAAAAAAAAAACTTGAAGGAAAAAAAAAAAAAAACAATCACCTGCATAAATACGCTAATGTCTGAGTTCTATTCAAAAGGTAAAAATGTCTGGCTAATTGGTATACTCCAAAGCCAAAATTTATTCACACACACACACACATTAGTAATTATTGGGAAATCTCTAGGATTTCTATTTACGGTTTCCTGATTTTTAGGAAATTCCTTGGCTACCTCAAAAAATAATTTATTATCAAAACTCATCTTCTCCCGATTTTTTTTTTGCCTATTGTATTCCTGGCAGTCTCTACTAATTGATTTATGTTCATTACTTTGGCAATTATGGCATTTAATTTTATCACACTTATCATATAAATCTTGCTCCTCGTGTATTCCCGAACAGTTAAAACAACGTTATTTTTTTTGGCTTTACACTGTTTTTTCGTGTGACCAAACATCAGACATTGGTAACACTGTGTAACAGGCGGTATATAGATTTGAACTTTATGTATCATATAATATATATCTATAAATTTTGGTAAAGTCACCCCTTCAAACGTGACAAGCAAAGTTGTCTTCGGAACATATTTGGTTTCGCCATCTTCTCTAATTCTTCTATTCATCCTTTTAACACTTAATACTCTGTATGGACTTTTAATCATATCTTTAATTTCATTTTCTGTAAATATCTTATCGATCCCTCTGACTATTCCTTTACTGGTCACGTAATTGAAAGGTATATATGCTTTATATCCCCTATTTCTTAATTGTTCATTAACGAGAAATTGATTTGCACTATTCCAATTATTGAATTCTACCCCTGTTTTTTATTCTGATAATATTCTCCAACTTGAGATCAAAAATTTCTTTGGCAATAAGGTGGTTATATCTTCCTATATTCCCCGAGTTTTCAGTCGCCCCAATAATCACGACAAATGGACCTAAAGTTCTTTCTTTGTAGAGAACTACTTCTCTTTTTTCGTCTGTTTTTTCGTTTTTATCATTTACAATTGTATCCATTTTTTGTGACTCTGCTGGTGGCCTTGAAGCTCTCTGACTTTCCAAATTTCGTATGATTTGTACATTACTGTCACTATTGAATGAATTACTTGAATTTAATATTTTTTCTACCTCTGAATCATTGCTGTCCTCACTTAAGTTTTCATCAAATATCCCCTTGTCTTTGAATTTATCCTTAAAACTTTTCTTGGGAGGAGGTGAACCCCCTCCCGTTTCCCTATCCATAATATTTTAATCAGATGAAATATTTTTTAAACAATCAATTAGGCAAAGAATGAAAAATAGAATGGAGTGTTAGCAAAAGGTTTCGCACACCTGGTTTCTATATCTCAGCAGTGCTGCCGCAACAGTGAATTCTTGCGTACCGGAATTCTGTCAAAAATAGTACCTAAAACGTACCCAACTATCAGAGCACAATGTAAATATTGAAAGTAAATAAAGTCCTTCACTGGACACTGGACGAATGCGCATGCGCAGTGGTTCACACAACCTGAATTTTACTAAAATTTGAAAATAGTTACTCCGAAGTTATACTCGTTGTATTAAGGCGCATGCGCACGGACGCATTGCTGCTACCGATTTTAACCATTTTGTCATTTCTGTGAAAATTGACATGCTTTACAATATGGTTTTTTTCATTTTTGTTCATTAACCATTCCGAAAACTCCTGAAAATATATTAAATTCAAATTCTTCAGGAACGCTAAGACTTTTATCAACCGACCTCACTCCACCTAGAACTGAATTTATAGTTCCTTTTATACTTTTTTATTTTGGGTAACTCATCACCATTCTCATCATTCTCTTTATCAGAACTCCTGATATCACTAATCTGTTCACTTTGTTCATTCGCTTGTGAACTGCATGATGGTCTTGATGAAGAACACCTTGGTTTCAAGTACCTACCATGGAATAAATATTGAATAAAATTTAAATTTGATCAGTTTTGGTATAAATCACCTGCCCATACTGCAAATTTAGAACATGTTTTGTATTCGATATTCGATTTATTGCTTGTCAGTATAAATATAAAGATTTGATTCTTCAGTTTTATATTTATTTCCAGTTTTGGCAACGCAATTATTGACAACGACAATTCAGACAATTGACAGTATTGACACAGCTTAATCTGTGGTATTGACACATTTCAGAAAATAAATTTGCATAGAACACAAATTCTCACGTGTTACTTCTTCTTCTTGTGTTTTTATATCCCTAGCTACAAGGACTATTCGGCAATGGATGTTGTCAATTTTCATAAATCCTTACCAATCAAGGCAATTTTGTACCAAAATGAATACTCATTTTTCATTCAGCATTTCGTACCGAATCAGGTGTATTTTGATCAAAGTAGTATCTTCGTAACAAAAACAAAGAAAAGTACCGAATGCGGTACATTTGTACCTAAACAGCAGCACTGTATCTCAGCTCTTGTCTTCACACTTGTATTCTCTGCTCTCGCTTTCGATGCTTGCACTTCGACGCTCGATTTCAGAATCATAACCAAAGCACAGTTTATAGCTAAAGAAGCAGTTAGCTCACTTGGCCCAAATGCATGTTCCAAGGTAACATCCACGCCAGGGAAACAATTCAGGATGCGCAGAAGACTGTACGCGGTTAGCGCTCTTCGAAGTGTCCGTATTAGTAGCACGCGGTATGCGCGAGGGATAAAAATCAGAGTTGCGCAGTGTACAAACGGGAACATAAAGATCAAAGTGCCGACGCCAAGTGAGCGAATTGTTTCTTTAGCTATAAACTGTGACCAAAGTTTTCTTCTCGTCTAGGTATAGTTGTGAAGAGAGCAACAAACCTGAATTAATTGTTCTGTACTGAAAAGTCCAAATCAAACCACAGAAATCTCATCGATGTCAAATTTAATTGATAATTCCCGAGAATTGCCGAATGTATTATCAAACAGTCAGCAGAGTCGCAAAATTTTATCGTATTGATACGATAAACATTTATCGAAAATTAACAAACGATAGTTCATTATTTAGTGGGATCCCACTGCTGAAAGTCAAAATGAACAAATTACGAAAATTAAAAAATTCCATAAATGAGGGGATTGTCACGTCTTCAATTGCACTAAATAGTCTCGGTCACAATAATTCCTCAACCACTTCACTGAAGAGTCCTAAATGTTATTAAAACAAATAAAAATGTAAACACAACATTCAAATATTACTGATTACTTCTCTTTGCCGCCATCTGTAGAAAACGGTGGCGCTCTCATCTAGCTTTCAGACTATGCAGTAGGGTGCGGAAATGACAAATTACAATTTTTGAGTCAATCACAGCACACGATGGAATATTTGAAATACTTTAAATACTTGAATCTTACATCTTTGCACTCCGCGTTCCGCATAGTCCGAAAGCACTCTAAGAATAATTATAAATCGACCTTATTTTATACAACAATTTTATCTTCAGGAAAAACCGTAAGAATGGAAATTATGGAGCCAAAAATTTTGGCACATGCGCATTTGAAACAATATATTAGCACTAGTCGTAAGATTTTCAAAGTATGTAAGTAATTCTCTACATTTTATGTCGTATAAAAAAATTATATAACGCGGTCAACTTTTAAATACTAGAAAAAAGTTGACTACATTCATTCTGAGTGTCCTATATAATTAGCCTAAAAAACTAAATTTAACAAAAATTGAGAGAACAACCAATATTTATACCTTTATCGATTGTTTGCGATAATTATGTTGTTCCTAGAAAACAATGCATATAAAAAAATGCCGTTATCATATTTTCAAAATCACATAATTTCAGATAATCCAGTAATTATTGGATAATTTGTGATTTTTGGACTGGCAACACTGATTTCTATGTAAAAATGGCTAACTTCACTATTTGACCGGTCGGTCGCCTCTCTTGCGCCGCATAGTCTTTATATATGTATGTGGCATAGGCCTTTTCATTCTAGGAAATATTTTGTTCGCATGCCTCATCTTCCGCCATATTTTTCGTGAATATGCGCTATAATCCCCGATATTGGTATATCGTCCGTAGTAGACAGGCCAAAAAAAACAAGCAAGCAAGTGTCCAAAATTTTTATATTTCCCGTTTTTTTAACATCGTGGATGCGCTTGCGCGTAACATGTCGTGAGAAGGCCTATTAGGCAGTGTTGGCAACCGTACCATATTTAAGGTACACGTACCATTATTTGCATCATTGTACCTTGTACCTCAACAATGTGATAAGGTACACTGTTTGTACCATATTATGAGTAAAATAGGATGATCAACTTAACATGACATACGACTGTGCGTCACCATATATATATATATATATATATATATATATATATATATATATATATATATATATATATATATATATATATATATATATATATATATATATATATATATATATATATATAATGGAAGGAATTTAATGGACATAGCCCTCAGAGAAAAGTGCTAACCGTAGACACGTGTTTCGGGCTCTCGGCCCTCATCAGTACGGTGGAGAAGTGCAAGGATGAACAACACTTGGTAGAAAACGACAAATCAACGGAGTCAACAAACAGAAGCCAGCCGCTCATTTGTGATTTCGGTCAGCAGACCCTGAATTCCAGGGCAACAATATATATATATATATATATATATATATATATATATATATATATATATATATATATATATAAATATATATATATATATATATATATATATATATATATATATATATATATATATGAAAAAGGAAATTGTGGCATAATGGACAGATTTAAATTAAAGAAAAAAAGCATCCTCCAGCGAGACTCGAACTCGCAACCCTAAGCTTGCCGGACTTATGCTCTACCAATTGAGCTATGAAGGCTATGCGAAATCGACACACACTCGTGAACACTTTACTTCCTTCCTTCAATTTAATGCGATGTTGGGAAATGAAATAGAAAAATCAAACGTACTTATCAGTGGCCGTCGAGACCCGGTACCTATTCACCCAAACATCATCGTCGAAGTGACGATTTCAGTAGAAGATCCAGGAAGATGATCTCCAACCACTGATAAGATTTAGCCAAATATAAGTTGTGAAGTGGGGAATTGTTGTCCGTGAGAAATTATGAAAAAGGAAATTGTGGCATAATGGACAGATTTAAATTAAAGAAAAAAGCATCCTCCAGCGAGACTCGAACTCCTGGATCTTCTACTGAAATCGTCACTTCGACGATGATGTTTGGGTGAATAGGTACCGGGTCTCGACGGCCACTGATAAGTACGTTTGATTTTTCTATTTCATTTCCCAACATCGCATTAAATTGAAGGAAGGAAGTAAAGTGTTCACGAGTGTGTGTCGATTTCGCATAGCCTTCATAGCTCAATTGGTAGAGCATAAGTCCGGCAAGCTTAGGGTTGCGAGTTCGAGTCTCGCTGGAGGATGCTTTTTTTCTTTAATTTAAATCTGTCCATTATGCCACAATTTCCTTTTTCATAATTTCTCACGGACAACAATTCCCCACTTCACAATATATATATATATATATATATATATATATATATATATATATATATATATATATATATATATATATATATATATATATATATATATATATATATATATATATTATATGATTTCTATGAGGGTTACCGACACTGACCGAATGTTACTGGTTACAGTATACTTCAGGGTGGCGACAATGGTGACTGGTGTGATCACAGACATGTGAAAAGTCGGAGGACAAGTTGTTCTTTAAATTTGGATATGAACAATTTTTTTGTTTTATACTTTCTTTTATTTTTATAACCTCTTTGTTATTGTTTACTCATTTTCTGGCTTACATCCTTTTAGGGGAACGGAAATATATTTGATTGTTACTTTCATCAATTTTCCAATTTCAAACCACAATCCTCACCAATGATGATTCTGGCAGCAATGCGGCCTCAACGTAAAGACATTGGCGAATTGGAGCCGAAAATATTCTCGCTCGCGCCTCTAGTAGCTAATCGGGGAGATCTGGAAATGGAAACGATCTCAATTGGCATGCATTCGTTTATACGCATGCCTCAAAATCACACGTATTCTTCTGTCACCTACGATGACGTCACAAGTGTCACAATTTAATGTACCTTAATTTTATCTGAGATACCATATTTTCATTAGGTTGGTACCATATTCTCATTCTTCATGGTTGCCAACACTGCTATTAGGTTACATTTACAAACACTATTAGGCAATCCATACCACGTGACCCAATATGGCGGTTGTTGGCACACATACCGATAATCGCCATAAGAATATCATTGTCAGTGTGTACCTTTGGCTTGTAAAAGTGTATTTTTGGTTATTTTCGGAGCTTTTGTGTTGTTAACTAATAATATTCAGATGGACAATGATTACCTGAAGACGCTATTGTTGAAAAGCAGAGGCTTTGGTGAACGGTATGCTTGAAAATACATCCCCATCTTTTGTTTACATTTTTATCAATGTATTTGTTACAGGTATAAAATAAAGTTGAGGATTGATCAGTGATTTAGATCCTTTTTACACTGAATATTTCTGAACTGAATTGTTCAATTGTTGGTGCTCCTCCTGTTACGAATATGGATATTATTTCGTATTTGCTTTTTACTCAGTTTTCCCAAATGCAGATGAAGCCCTATACAAGTTTAGAATCCATACATACTTTGAATCTGGCTTCGTCGTGAAGGTAAGAACAAAAATTCAGAATCATTTATATGTTTTAGTTAGTCTAGTATGTTTTTTTCCTATGCAGCAGGTTTTTTTCTAATGGGTACATGTACAGTTGCAAATCTTGAGTCATCGAAGTGAATTATTATAAATTAGGAATAATAATACATAAGAAGCAATTTATAACTTCTGATCTGTTCTATTATGTTTTGCCACATTTGTTTATTATAAGAGACATTGATTTGATATTTAAGAATATTACTTCTCCCCACTCGGGAGAACACCATACCCGGCAAATGTAGTCAGCTCTTTGAGAACAAACCAAGAACAACCAAACCTTTTTACGAGAGGACAAGGACCTACATCAACCAAACAAAAATAACACTACCAGAATGTTATCCCATGAAATTCAACACTCTCCCTCCATGGACACTACCTAAACCAAAATGTCACAAACACCTCAGCCTAGCCAATAAATACTCAACCAATCCAACACTAATCAAAAACGAACTCAGTCTAATATTGGAGAACCATGAAGACTTTGTGAACCTATATACAGACGCTTCGAAAACGAGCGAAGGCACAGGAGCAGCATTCATAGGACCCAACATGTCATTACAGTTTAAACTCCCAGCTCATGCTCTGTATTCAATGGTGAACTATATGCCATTTACCGTGCCATCATGTTCATCAACACTTCTGATGACATGAAATTTCTCATTCTCACTGATTCCCTCAGTTCACTCGAAACCATTCAACAGTTGTACCCCACCAACCCACTAATACTCAAAATAAAGAAGAACTCCATGAAGCAAAATGAAAACCAAAGAAATTGAATTCGTCTGGATACCATCGACGTAGGAATATCCGAAAGCGAAGAAGCAGACAAGAGAGCAAAGAAGCCATAAACAGCAAAACTCCGAAACAGTGACACAAACAGTGATAAGTGACATTCGAAATACAATTAAGAACTCGTTAGAAACAGCATGGCAAGGAAAATGGCATGCCACTACCTAAACTACGCGAAGTTAAAAGTTCAGTGAAACCGTGGAAATCTCTTCCCAGAAACAGAAAGACCAAGTTCATCTTACTCGCCTGCGCCTCGCCACACACGCCTCACTCATGAATATCTACTCGATAAAAGTCCTGAACCAATATGTGAAACTTGCAACGTGAAGACCACCATCAAACACCTTCTCGTAGAATGCCCTCTACTCGCCCCACAAAGAAACACCTGCAATATCTCAGGATCATTAATTTCCTTACTCGGCCCACAATGTGTATTTAGTGACATCATATTATTTATAAACACTATAGACATTGCCAAAAACCTGTAACCGATCTCATAATGAAATGTAATACCATCAAGTAACGCTCGCTAATAACCTTCTAGGTTGATGCGATTTATTTAAATAAAAAAAATAAAATAAAAAAAAAAAAAAAATATTACTTCTCAACTTTCATAATAGTTCTTTCTAATCGACAACTTTTTTTCAGGTCAAGTATTCACAAAAGCCAAATTAAAAACCTTCAGATGTTTGGTACATAATTGAAAAGGATGAAAGCATTTGTACTGCTCACTGTACTTGTATGGCCGGAAAAATTGAAGTAGGTGGTCATATTAGTGCTATATTAGAGGCAATGTCACGCACAGATTTGGAAGCTGAGTGGCCAATGCCATCCAGTCAAAAAATTTATTGGACGACTTGCCTCTTGCTCAGTTATTTTAAAAAATAAAATGTCCCAAATGAATATATATAAATAAATGTTTGTTTATTTGTTGTTTTACTGATTCAGTTGATTACTCTTAATTTAATACCAATTATAAAAAAATTACACAATATTGATATTTGTATATACCTAGTACAATTTCGATAAATATCACTATATATCCTATTTTTACTGTTAATAAATTACAATACCCTTTGGAGGTTGTAGACGATGTGGTAACTTGATTACTCGTCTCGGACGTCCATCGTCTTATGTTCTTGAAAAGGTTTTCACGATGTTTCGAATGTTTGTATCTGCAATCGTCTGAATACAGTATTCACATTCAAAACATCGTGTAAACCTTTTCAAATACATTAAGACAATGGATATCCGAAACGAGAGTAATCAAATACAACACCCTTCACAAGACTTGATCGAGGCTTTCGATAATTGCCTGAAATATCTAAAAAGGGAAGGTTGAGATTGAAAGACATATTTCTAAATATTTTCATTTATTGAGTCACCAGAATCCTAAAGAAAATTTGTATTCCAGTAATTCAATAACACTACCTATAAGAATGTTTTTTGAGGAGGTAGGTACATATATATGAACATTCATTTGGAGTTTTCTACTTTTGAAGTGGAAAATATATCAATTATATATATATATATATATACGAACTTTATTTGAAATGGGACCTCCTAATGTACAATAGTTCAGATATATTTATTTATTTATACTGGTTACAAACAGACATAATCTAATTACATGTAGCAGTGTGAAAGATATACAAGTAGGCAAAATCATACAAGTAATCGTAGGAACAAATCAAATCACAAAAGTCTGAAGTTATAGGTAGGTATCCATGAAGGATGTTATCACGAATGTGCACACAGGGTATGTCTGCTGCAGCCTCTCTGATACTTGATTTTCCGAATCCGTAAGATCTTTACGGAAAAATCAAATCACAAAAGTCTGAAGTTATAGGTAGGTATCCATGAAGGTTAACCCGGACTTGATTTTCGAATCCGTAGGATCTTCTAGGTTGATTGCAGCTAACATAGAGCTCTTCTCCTCCTCGATAAGTCATTTTAACTGGCCAAAAACTTATGATTTGATACTGTAGACGCCGAGTGAAACCCGACTCTATCCCTGTCGTGACGGGACCCACAGTTAACTACAATGCAAATAAAGGGCATTTTTCTTCAGTTGAAGCACGAATTATAATACTAAATTGAAAAAACTACTCAAATTCGCACAGAAAATCACAAAATAAACACTTTTACCACTATGGTCGCTTATGACGAATTACAATGTGTGCCAACAGCCCGCCATATTGCTTTCGTTTTGACAGGTCGATGGATTGCCTAATGGAGTAAACTCTCTTTACTCGGAGTTGGTATTATGGTATATGAACACGCCCTGTTGAAAGTCACGTCACTTGTCAGTATTGTCACACAGCTTCACGAATGAATAGAAAATTTTCGTCAATTTGGTCGAGTGTAAATATAACTAATATTCAGTTGAATTGGAAAGTGTATATTCGCACTAATCATCTTGGATTGAAATAAATCTCTTCAGATATTGATCTCAACTGATTTATTTCTGGAATATACCATAATGGCTTCAGAACACTACAAATATAAAGGAGAACTTGCAATAACGGATATTGAGGAAGCTGAAGCCAAACATAA
>JAFIRS010005509.1:0-55383 GCA_018342105.1 Gonioctena quinquepunctata
GAAAGCTTTACCGATGGGTAATGATGATATTGGTCTTTGTTCAAAAGCTCCCACCCTCTTTTCAATTATTGAAGAATTGATTCTCTTCAAATCCACAACTTTTGGAAGAAAAGACATAGTAAGACTGTATGAAAAAATATAGATTATTTCACCTTATAAAAAATACACTCACTCAATTGAGAAACTTCTCGTACTCTGTATTCACTCTGATGATATTATCTAACATCTGATTTCTCATCAACGACTCCACACATTTTTATAAGAGACATCCCCACCCCATTTCCAGTAGATGGGAGTGTGAAGGTCAGTGCGCGCTTGAACATCAACACATTCATCAATACTCACAGTTCACTCCTACCTCTCTCACAGGATGAATGCCCTCCTCGCTTGGAGAGTGCAAGGATTCATGAAGGTCATGACTACACAGAATATGTATGCCTACACCACAGCTTCAGTCAAGGTGAAACAAACATCGAGATCAAATCTTGAGGTTGCCGAAACAATCCCAACATTAAAACTCGAGGTCAAATCTCAAAGTCTATACTTAATGTTATGAATCTCAAGATCAAACTCAAGGTCAAAACTGTAGTCGAATCTCAAAGTCGACCAAACCCAATGTCAAAACTCAATGACAAATCTCAAAGTAAAATCTCAAGGTCAAACACACACCACATTGCACACCTGCAACCATTCAAGGTCACACGTGACGTCATAGTGGTGGGGGGAGAGCCAGAACCGGCTTAAATCTCCTACTTGCTGGTATACAATTGTATAATATGTTACCCTCCGATATCAAATCTGTTAAATCCATCAAACTATTCAAAAATAATCTCAAACTTTTCCTGATTACTAACTGCTTTTATAACTTTGGTGAATCTGTTGATCATTGCAAATCTCATAAAAATATTTTATTTGTGCCGTAACTGAAAATTTCAACTTGTCTCCAGTTTATTTCAACTTGTGATCATGCTACAGATAATGTCACGTGTAAAAACTACTTGACAAAACTTATCCACTTCACTGTAATTGGCTATAGTTGATAAATAAATAAATGAAATGAATATTCCCAAACAAAAGGGAGGCTCTGAGTGTTATACTTACATGGAAATATTACATGTTGAACAAAATGAGATTCATCGAAAAGAGTCAAATGGAGAGAATTGGAGGCAAGTTCACCGGAAGCGTACTTTCAGTTTATTTTGAAGAAGTTATGGAAGTCATCAACAATGTGATTCAAATTTTTATTGATAAAAGCAAGTTTGAAAATCAAAAAAACATTGATATGAGCAGTTACCATAGCATTGAAACGGAAGAGTGTCGGATACCGTCCGAAAATTTTGACAAGGGAACAATTTGACAGATTTTCGAATAAAGCTCATGATACCAAATATCTTATGATAAAAGTGGCAACCATTTCATAATTATTCGGAACGTGCCGTCGCGAAGAACTCTGCAAATTGAGCATGGATGACATTGAAGAAACAACAAATTCCATAACCAACATCCAACGAAGTTTTTACATCGTTGGAAACTAAATCAATCTTTACCGTAAATATTCTGCATTACGCCCAAGTCCCGTAAGTTATCGTCGATTTTTCCTGAATTATTCCAATATAGCCTAGTCCAGAACTGAGTTTCCTGCGAGAAATAGTTACAAGTCCTCAAAAAATATGAACACAAGCTCATTCAATTCGGGATGCAATTCTGTTTTTTTTCTGCTGACAAAAATTGGAATTGTTATTAAAAAAAACAAAAACAAAAAAAGGGTGCAGTTTTATTGGAACAACTCAAAAACTATAAGCGATAGCGGAAATGAAAATAAAAATTCTCGAAGAAGAGAAAATTTCCAAAAACAAAGTAAAGACTCCCGGAACTCTATCTTCATTATTTATAATTTTAATTTAACGCTGAAAATAGGGCTCCGCGCTATCGCTACGGCATGCGCTCGCCGTCTCTAGAGATAGTACACCACATAAACAAATTTTTTTATAGTATTGAATATCGATTTGAATTTTTTTGATGAGATATGGTGTGTTTCTAACACTTGAAAGAACAAGGTTTCGTTGAAAAAAAAAATTAAGTATATTTTTCAACAGGATAAGCATTTGTTAATTAGTCCTCATTATTCGGACCTTGGTTTTCATAAAAAAACGGCATAAATGTTTAAATAACAGCTCTAAAAATTGTTCTGGAGCCCTTCTCATATATATACTTAACAAGATCACGTTATAACAGTATTCAAAAGTTGTTTATTTTGTTAATTATAATTTTTTAAAGTTACCAAAAAATAAGAAAAATAAAAAATGTTAAAAAATATGTTTTGCTATTGCTGTTTTTGCATCAAACAAAGGCATTCAATAACATTCGAAAAAAAACACGACATTCGTTTATAAATTGTTTATAAACCATTTGATTCGTATGATATCGAAAAGAAAGTTTCGCCATTCTGTTGTCTAGAGAATATAATAATGATAATAATGAAGAAAAATATCCTAAAAAATTCTCTTATTGTTTATAATAGTTTTTTATGTTTCCATTATTAAAAATAATGTTTTTTTTTTTTAATTAAAATTTTTAACAAATTCCAAATCTCATTAATTTTTTTTCTAAAACAACTAAAAATTACAAAAACAACCATATACAACAAAGTGTCGAATTGTTTTTTTACATTTTTCTAATTTTTCAATAATTTTATTAAACAAAACGTACAAATGAATTTTTCCGCGACGTTAATGGTATAAATTCAGAGAATAATAATGTACAAATAGATTGGGGTGATATTATTTAATAATGAATGATAATATTTTTATAAAGAGTTTTATTGATTACAGAATAAAATTAATGGATTTCCTTACATTTTAGATTTTCTTCAAAAGTTTATTTCCTGTCTCTGCGTTTCGAAATCAAATACTTCAGTGGAGCTAGCTCGAGAGGAGCGACAAGGAGCTGGCGAATCAACAATTCCCGGAATCTTGAAAGATCCAGTAAAATAGTATGGATTGCATCGTTTGTGGACGAGAATTTCAGATTTTTCCTCGAGCAATTTCCACTTGTTATCGCTATATGTGGGGGATGTTATGTTAGAAAAACCTATGAGAAATGTAAAAAAAAATCGACACTTTATTGCACATTGTTGTTTCTGTTATTCTCAGTAGTTTCAGAAAAAAATATGATGAGATTTGGAATTTGTTTATAACAAATTTTTAACTCAATAATCAATTAAATTTTTAATAATTTATTTTTTATTCTGTGATAATCTATTGAGGAATGCCAACCATGATATTCAAAGAAAACTAATTCTTAAATGATTATTTAAATAATCTAAACATGGAAAAAACTAAGTATTGTAAACAATAAAACAAAAAGTTTAAGATTTTATTTTTGTAATCATATTCACTAAACAACAAAATGGATGAATACTTTTTTTTAATATCAAACTAATCAATTTGTTCATGAAAAATTCAGAAACAAATGTCGTAATTTTTTTTTCTACTGTCGTTTGATGCAAAAACATTTGGACAAAAAATTTCTTTTAACATTTTTTCAATTTTTGTTAACTTTAAAAAATAATAAAAATCAAAACACAACTTTTAAAACCTTTCATAATGATTTGTTGAGTATATATATATATATATATATATATAAAAGAAAGGCTCCAAGGCGGGAACAATTTTCATAGCTATTATTTAAACATTTATGCCGTATCTTATGAGAACCGTGGTCCGAATAATAAGGACTAATTAACGAATACCAAACTCGTTGAAAAATGTCCTTTTTTTTTCCAACGGGACCATGTTTTTCAAAAACACCATGATTTTTCCAAACTTTTAAATCGATATTCAATACTATAAAAAAATTATTCTCTTTAGCGCATGTCTAGTAGCGGTCGCACGGAGCCCTATTTTCAGCGTTAAATTAAAATTATAAATAATGGAGATAGAGTTCCGGGAGTTGAAAATTTTTTATTGATAATTTTCTCTTCTTCAAGAAACTTTTTTTTTCGATTTCCGCTATCGCTTATAGTTCTTGAGTCATTTCCAAAAAACTGAACCGATTTTTTTGTGTTTGTTTTTTGTTGATAACAATTGCAATTTTTGTCAGAAGAAAATAATGGAAAAAAAATCTCATAATTGCCTCCCGAATCGAATGAGGCTCATATTTTTTGGTGACTTGTAACTATTTTTCGCAGGAAACTCACTTCTCGACTAGACTGAAGAACAAATGCACTTTTCAACCAGTTGAAATAAATACTTTTGGGAAGATGTCTACGACCATTGCCAAATTTCTGAAATAACTAGATCGGCAGCTGTTTACCGGCCATTGTTTTCAAAGATCTTCAGCATCTTTGTCAGCAAATTCAGGAGCGAATTTGACTACAATAAAATGACATGGAGGATGGAAGTCCTCAATCGTACATCGAAGATTCCATTGAAAATAAAAATAAAATTGATGGGAATATATTTTTCATTCTATTGTTTCGATTAATTCATATGAGTAATGATTTTTTTTATAGTTGGCTTCAGTGGAACTGGATGCAAAGGTGTCTTCCAATGTAGTGAATTATTTTTTGAGTTCGTACAATTCTTCAATTATGTGATTAATTTCAAATATCTGGATAAATGACTAGTGGTATTTTGGGCATTTCCAATCGTGAATGGTAGGAGACCAGGATTGTCTCCAAGGTTGTGGAGTATTGGTTGTTTCAATTTGCTATTGGTGCAGCTGATAGGCAGTGTTATTATTGTTTTCATATTTTCCTTTCTTCTGTTGGTTCCTTACGATACTGACAATAAGATTTGGGCAATGCTGTCCCTTGTCTCTGGACTTCCCATGACTAGGCTGCCGTAGATGATGTGGTTCTCTACCAGTTTTTCAAATCTCAATCAATTTGGGTCTTCTGCTCTGAATGTGTTAGATTGGGCGATATAGTCCTTGTATAACACTGCTCTCTCGAGATCCCACCGACTGCGCCAGTTTAGCATTCGGAAATGTATATAAATAAAAAAAATAGAAAGCAGAGCACACATACAGCCTGGTGTCTCTATGTAAACTGATTTATGTCCATCAATGGAATACATTCGAAAGGAGAACACCTGCTTATTTTTAGAGTATCATTTCAGCGGTTTATATATTCTGGGCTACAATTGAAAAATAAACTGGGTTCTGAATAACAATATCGTATAACTCACTCGGAATTACAACAAAACTTATATTATTTCCATTCACGAGAAATAAAAAGTAATCATTAATACCACGAATGAATATGCTTCCGTGGTATTCTATTTACATGTTTGTTCATTTATATGTGAATAATATCATATCCATTTTCTGAGATCGAATAAACTTATTGTTATTATTATTATTATTTTTATTATTATATTTGTCACTCAGCAAATAAGCATTTCCATTTCGGTTCTGTTTTTCAAACAGTTTAATGATCAACAAAAATCTTATCAATAATTCTATGAAGGCTGCTAGACACTCTCATAATATGGTTATCATTATCATTGTGTAATCGACCATTTTTATTTGGAATTTTCTTCGTCAAATTTGACAAATCCACGGAAAAATGAGATGCTCGAAGTTCTCATCATTGCCTTTGACTCCATTACAGTTCTTTGAAAGTTGAGAATTTATGGGGTATATTGCTAATCCTCAAACCTCTTGTGTTTGTGATTGAACGTTAAATTCGTGCTGTTGTGCGGAGCGATTTGACCCAAATGTGGTGAGATTTTATTTCTGGTAAGGTCTGTGACAAAACTTCAGTATTCAAGTTCACTTGTACTTCATAGGAACTATCCATGATTTCATTGAGAGGCTCTGGAATTTTTGCCCAATTTCGTTTCCTTCCATAAAGAAATTTTGTTCCTCTGAACCAACGGCTTTCAATATTCAATGTTCCGTTTGGAGTGTCTCTTGAACAATCATCTGCAACATTATCTTTCGTAGGCAACCAATTTCATTCGTTAATGTCACTGCTCTCTGAAATCTCACCAACTCGAGCAGCTACATACGTTTATAGTTTCTTCTCACTTTTGAGCAATTGTAAAACTGTTCGTGAATCGGACCGGAAATATCTGTCAGCAATGTTCAGTTCCAAATGTTCCATTACTTCGGAGCATAATCTCACTTCCGATCTAGCTGCAGTTTTAATTTGGGAATTGTCAGTGTCTTTGAAGCAATGATCGTGAATAAATTGCTGTGAATTTCCATTCTCCTGCTCTTCTTCAGCTCCAGGGAGTAACATCTTGGAATTTTCATGTTCATAGCACATTTCAGCTCCTGCAGCCAAATAGTCCATTTCTTGAAAATATTGTCTGTGGTGAAATCATCCCAGCCAATGCACAAGCGCCATATTTCTTGCAGCAATATTCTTACTTTCATGGTGATCGGTAATAATATCCCAATGGAATCGTAAGCTGCCATGGCCGTTTTCAAAACTTGTCTTTCAGTGGGAATTTGTGTGCCATTCATTATTTCCTTAAAAATTTTGTAGAATTTCAGGTTGATAATTCCATAGCATACCCAGAACCTTGTCTTGGATTTGATTGGCCAGTAAATTCTCTGGAAGTTGTTCCAGAACCACAAGAGAATTTGGGATGAAATTCCTTATTTCGAAACCCGCCTTGCTATGAACGTAAATTACAGCTTCTTCGCCGGTTTCAGTTCCATTCAAATAATCGTCTACATAGTGATGATCAATAATTGCTTCAGGAGTTCTTCCAAAACACTGGCTATGTGATTCTGTGTGATTCTATGTGATATGCATCGTAGTTTTTCACAAATTGTGCCAGAAATGGTGAAGAAGTCGTACCAAATAACATATCAGTCATCCTGTAGACATCTGGAGATCTACTGGTGTCAAGAAACACTGTCAAAACGCTGTCAGAAATTATCTGCATCCGAAATTCGAATTATATTGAACATCTTCCGAATGTCACCTGCGGAAGTTATTTTATGTAGTCGGAATGCCAAGAGAATTCCGAGAAGGGACGTCAGCCAGGTCCAGGTAAGAAGCAATCATTCAGTGAACCATTTATTCTTGCGGCTGCATCAAATACAATTCGAAATTTTCCCGGTTCTCCATTTATGTCCGTCAAAAGAGACAGTGTTTGTGCTCCTTTTGACTCCATCCCGCGTTATCATTCGCTCCATCCAAGTTAGTGCCCTTATCAATATCATTTAGCCGCAATATCGAATTTCCTCCGCAAACATATCTTCGATAGGTTGTTACCCGTGACAGAATCGATGAATCAAACGTTTCTCGTTGTGAGTTAATGTGAATGGTGATACGAGCCCTTTGGATTGTGCACCGAGACTGACAACTGAGGAAACACACTAATTAATGGCTTGTTCCAATTTAGCATTGCTTGATTGGAAATTAGGTATTCGAATATATTCCTGTAACCAACTTTGTTTCGTATTGGATGTTTTGGTTTACTTGGTTAAGATGTTGTTACCAAGTTAATGAAGGGGTTGTAGATTGATCTATGGAATGATACAAAAAGTATTTTCTATTAATTTCCCTGTCAAATCTGACATGAACATAAACCATCATAAATAACTCCGTGATCACAAAAAAAAGTAATGAAACATAAATCAAATATAAGGTAATGTACAAGTTGCCACAGTACTCCCCCCTCGGTGTCAACGTTATCAGAATATTCAATATACACATATATATTAAACACTATTCTTCATGGATGGCTCTGGTAGATATTTGTTGATTCCACAGATGGGGTTGAAGAGATATATTCGACATTGTTTTCCATGAATGCTGGTTTGAGTCAATTTTTTTTCTTTTTGAGTTGAGTAGAGTTTATTCAGTCAGATCTTGACATAATTTTTGATAAGAGAAGCCACCTAAGCATAGCTCGTTTCGTGAAACATTCTTCTATCGTAAATTTTTATATTGATTTCTACAGAGTAAATAGGAATTATATATTGATTCTCTAGATTAGGGTTGAGAGAAAAGGAAAAAGAGAGAAAAAAAAACAACCATACGAGAGTTGACCACCGAATATCCTTATAATGTGATTCTGAAAACTTGTTGGCTTGTTTTTTGAATAGGTAGTAGGTTAAAAAGTTTGGGACCATAATAGGTTTCGAATTTCTGGGTAATTGTGGTTCTATGCAAGAAAATAGGAACTACCTGCCTCGTCGTACTCCGGGTATGATGATATGTATAGTTTTTTGTCCAGATAAGGCATTGATAGCTATATAGCTGTTAAAAATCAACAACTCCTATTTCATTATAGAGCCGTATCTCCTGTTATTCTTAAACAATATTTTCAGTAGGGTTTTTTGTGTAACTTCTGAGCAGTGAAGGAGAGTTCTGAAAGTTCCGAAACTCTTGTTATAGTATGATTAATTTGTTCCTTCCAACAAATGTGATGGTCAATTATCACATCCAAATACTTTTTAGTTTCTTTATGGTTGAACATATGCAGTTGGAGTAATCTGTGCAGATGGATTGATGAAGTCTAATATTGTCCTTCTTTGGTTGATCTCTCATTGTGGACGAAAAATGGATGAATTTAGTTTTTTCTATATTCAAACTAAGCACACTCTCATTTAGCCAGCTGTATAGTTTTCCGTGTTCATTTTCCCCTTTTTTATACATTTCATCCCAATTTAAACCTTAAAAATACTATTGAGGTATCATCAGCATAGGAGATGAGTTTTCCATCTATATCTGTCAAGTTATACAGGCTGCCGATATAAAGTAGGAAGAAAACTGGGCCCAGTACCGTTCCCTGTGGCACACCCATGGATACTGGTAATGGGTCACTCAATGTATTCTATATTTTTGTGATTTGCCTATGGTCTGTTGAATAGTTCTTGATTATTTCTAGAGGCAGACCTCATATGCCTGAGTATTCCAGTCTCTGGAAAGGAATGCTATGGTTTATGGTGTCAAATGCCTTCGCTAAGTCCAAAAATACAGTCACACATTTTTGTTGGTTTTCAAAGCAGTTGAGGGCTGTTTTCGTTAATACAAAGACTGCTTTTCCACTAGAACAGTTTCCTCTGAATCCAAATTGTGATTTCAGTTATAGGTCCATAGTTGTTCGAAATTTTTTTGTTTCCAGATTGAAATATAGGAGTGGTCATGGATTTCACAAAACAGATGGAACTGTTCCCTCAGCTAATATTAGATTCATAATGTAGCACAAAGGGTAGACTAGATGTTGATGATACTTTTTTGTTAGTTCCACTGAAATTTCATCAGGTCTAGGTGGAGTATTATTTTTTTATTCTGAGATAATTTTTATCAGTTATTTTTTTGTTATAGGATGGAGAAATATAGCATCTGGAGTGTTTTTGGTTTGTGTGACACAGGGATCATGCAGAGTAGTTGATTTTCTTAATTTATTTGCCATTTTTGTTCCTATACTTGTGAAACATTTCTTTCTTTTTCACAACAATAATAATAAGTAATCTTGAGGAGTTTTGTTGGAATTCGGATCAATTATGTTGAAGAAAAACTATTGTTTTCCTGCCAACGTTTCGAATTTTAATAAACTCATCTTCAGGGCTCCAAATCACAACAACCCTCCTCAATATGATATGTTTAATTGGATCACTAAACTTACTAGAATCAATAATAATTAGGTACGTAGTGTTCTGTTTTTTTTACTTATTTCATTTGAGTGTTTTCATATTTTTTTGGGAGTTCTTAATTATTGTTTTGTAATATCCTTGTTTGGTAATCTTGAAGCAATTACTTATAAAATTTCTCCAGTTTTTATATACTTGACAATTTTTTTAAATATAGTGCCCATTCTGTTTTTTTGTAGATTGATACATTATTATCCTTGCCACTTATTGATATTTTGAAATATTTTTCTGTTCTGTTCAATACTTGATAAGGTCCAGTATGGTAGTTCTTTAACGGCATATGTTCTCAAAAAAACGTATGTTGCATTTTTCAAATCTTTGAATAGGTATGCCTTTCTGGAATTGTCATGGTAACTTTCCTATTTCGGTCTGAATTCTTCCATTGCAGCACGTAGTTCTTCTGAAAATATTTGAGTACCCATGATTTTCCTTTCCGGATTCTGGATAATCATTTTTCCTGGAATACTTGATGTTGAACCCTACAATAGTTCTGCACTGGAAGCTTTCAAATCGTATTTGGGCATGACCCGTTTTCCGAGTAAAACAGTTGCTGATATTTTGGTCCATTTCTCGTTTTTATGGCATTTTAAAGCAGTTATCCGAATTCGATCAAATCTTTCGATCATCCCATTTGATATGCAGTTGTTATCATATGTTCAAAACCTCGTAGTTCACTGGATTCTTGAAAAAGTGTGGATTCAGACTGTCGTCCTTGGTCCAAAGTTACTCGGGAAAGGATACCAAACCTAGTTATCAATCCATTACGAAATTTTTTGGCAAACGTTTCTGCAGTTATGTCATGAAATGGAAAAGCTTCGGTCCATCTTGAAAAACAATCAATACATGTATTTACACAATATCATGTATTAACATAATATACAATCATATTTATATTCACGTGGTCGGATCTATGCAATTCAATTGAATAATAGTTGGAAAATATCTGATATGACAAATTAATACAAAACACAAAAATAAAGGTTACCTTCTTGCCACTGGGACATATTATGGATAACAATATTTTTATTGAACGATGTCTAAACTCTCATTTTTTATAATTAATTTCTTTACTTTTTCCCAGTTAGTATTTTTAGTAATTGAGTACCGAATTTTCTCTGACGCGCACCGATTCTAGATATAACATTTTCTCGTTTCGATATTCTTATAACACTTTCAAATACACATTTCAACTATTTCTATTCGACTTTTAAAATTCAATTTCTATCTGACTACATCGAATATTAGTACCCAAAATAGTTGGTACTTCGTGAAACTGTATGAGCTGTGACTGAACTGGAAACTGATTGAGACTGGAGTGAGATTGAAGAAATATTTCTATTCATTTTTATATCCCACTAGTAGATGACGCTCATTCCACGCGATAGCTATTGGTATACCCACATAACAAGTCGTGATGACAGGTTTCATTATTATTTAGGATTTTAATTCATAATACTCGTGTTCTAACATTCCCTACATCACGAGTTTACGTTTATCAGCGAACCAGATGGGACCCACATATGTTGAGGATTATTATTGGCGAGATATTTCGTTTTAGAATTATTTTTATAGCGCTGTGATTATTTATGGTCGTTTTTATAGATAAAAATCCATGTTTATGTTACCTCTCAGCAGCAGACATTCCTAATATTGTCAACACTTCAAAATTTCATGGTTTTCATTAGATGTAATGAATCTTAATGATATATGGTGGAATCCCTGATAATTTTCTAGCTCCTGGGTGGGCATTACACATGTGGAACTTTTAGTTCATAAACATAATTTTGTATTGGGTCTTATATTTTTTTATTATATCTTCCTTACAGCATTCTATCACTCAATGGATGTTTTTTATGTGGTACCTATTTTCTCCTCAGAATGGATTATTCGTTAGAATAACTCTTCATATTTGAGCTGGCGGCCATTTCTTCACATATATATTTGTTATCTATATATATATATATATATATATATATATATATATATATATATATATATATATGTATTGTCATAAGTCTATGGCCATAAGGGACTTAAAGGGGGTTGGTAGCTCAGAGGTATTTTGTGATAACCAGATTGTGAACTCAGAATCCAAAAACAAACATACAATATTCATTACAATCATAAATATATACAAAACTATACTTACACCTAAGGACTATATATACAACGCTGCCCGAACGGCAGCTCAAGAATCGAAACTACATTTCTATACTTCCAGCTCTTTCTTCAGGAGGCATGTCACTGCCCCATGACTTGTGTCACACACCAAAACCTGACAACCACTCCCTCCCCTATCTTTCTCCGCTTACCTCAAAACCTAATTGTTTTTATTCATCAACTGGATCGAGGTTATCAATTCAGCAATTCTGCTCTGTTATATTTTAATTTGGAATTTCTAGGTCGCTAAAACTGCCCACAAATGTTTTGGATTGTCGGCCTAGTTTTTGTTATTGAATGTTTTGATTTGGATGTTATGGAAAGTTGATATGATTTATTAATTTTGAATAATGAACTGGAAATTTGGGAAAGTAAAAAATGATTTTCCCTAACTTGTGACATATGCCTCCCCTCTAAAAAAGCTGGACCCCAGCTTTAAAAATTCCACCTACTTGCAAAAATATCTTATAAAACTACACAATTCAAATACCCTAACCAATCATCAATAATAAAAAGCAATACAATCATTAATAATAAAAAACAAAAACAAAAAAATCTTCTCTGGTACACACACCATGGCTGTGGCCCGGACCAGTGGTTGCGAGTTCTCAGGCTGGCTCTTCCTGCCGTCCGCTTGGAGTGGCCCCGATTGAACGTCGGCACTGCTCCCATGTTGCCGCATGTATGGTCGCAACTC
Organism: Gonioctena quinquepunctata; assembly: GCA_018342105.1. Taxonomy (NCBI): domain Eukaryota; kingdom Metazoa; phylum Arthropoda; class Insecta; order Coleoptera; family Chrysomelidae; genus Gonioctena; species Gonioctena quinquepunctata. The sequence continues at coordinate 12,479 of JAFIRS010005509.1, forward strand.
TCTGCCGACGGTGGCGACTGTAGCGGTTGTTGACGGTACTGCGTTTTTGGATAATCCTCGTCGACGTACTGGTGGCACCCTCCGTTCTGCGTGATGCTCGTCGAGTCGAGGGGAAGAAGAATTGTAATCGTGTCTCGTGTCCCCCGAACCCAATATTATGTTCGCTCGGTTCGCCGTTTCATTTGGAGCCTTACACGTTAGCAGCCCCCCAATATCGTGCTGTGCTGTGCGGTTTGTGCATCCATTGTATTTTTTGGATTACAAACTGAGTGCTTCGTAATTCCGATGCAGTTGTTTGATAGTGCAAGATCAGCGATTTCCTGGATGGGGAACTATATCTGCACATGGCCCAGCATATCTTCCGGTATGTTATCTTCTTTGGTTTGGGTAATTTTTCCATGAACTTCACTCTTTACAGGTGAAAGCAACCAGAGTACTCAGTTCGTCCAGTGCTTTATACCTTTTGTGAAGCCTCTGTGGTTCATGGTACTGCGCTTCGACTTCCTACTCTACGTGACTTCGTTGAGCATTCCCTTGTTGGAGTCCGGGTTGTGTACTCCTGAAGCCAGGCTGAGACCTCTCCATTGGATTCTTGTGGTTCTGGGTGGTATCTTCCTGGATTGTGTGTGTACCATTACCGAAAAAAGAAAGAACTAGTTAAATATAATAATTATTTCAGAGTGTCAACCACAATAATTATTTAATCCTATCCAAAAAATAAAAAGAAACCTACTAATATTTGTTGCAGAATATCTATATTATTGATTATCTTTGCTGCCTATATTCAAATACATTGTCTTCGAATTGAACAGCTTATCTCACAAAGTATTTCGGTATCCTTCGATACCTAAAGTCAATTTTTTCAACATTTTACACAAATTAACATTTTAATAAAAAAATTATAATTTGTAATAATATTATTAATTCATCAACATTTTCTTATTGATAAAAAATTCGGATTGTCATACCCTAGGAATTACTATCTCAATTAATTCTTTTACCAGAAAAAGTAAATTATATTAGTAGGAAGGGAACCGTCATCTAAAGAATGAATTATTTTCGAGGGGAGTGTTTTTTAATTACTCATACCAATGAACAACAATTTTCTCAATGGCTTTGAGCGTGTGGTTCAGAAATACCTTCGTTCTCTGCATTCTATGGTCATCCAATCTCACATTCACCCTAATTCATTTGGACTGACATCTTTTCTTGACATCCAAACGAAATAAAAAAAATTATCAAGGCGGATATTCAACTTTAACTGAAGTTTTCTTCCATATCCCCCTCGATTTCTCTCGAGAATACTTTGAGTGAGGTAAATGTTCAGCCTTGTCAGCATTCTTCCACATTCCCCTCCTCATTTGGACTATTTATTCGCACCAAGGTATTTTTGATTCAATTTTTTGAAAGGGTCTACCCTCTCCCTTGCTTCTCAGAAAACCACAAAAAAAATATCTTTGATGATATCCTTCATATCACGAAATTCACACCCTTTCATTTCCATATATACCCCTTATGCATTCAACTGTTTCATTCTACATTACTCTTTTCTCTTCTTCATATTATACTTGCTGTTCTCCTTCTATCTGTATATATATATATACACACATATACCCATATATGTTCCTTGGATGCTGGTCCTGGCAAGAAAAGTGTTCCCGTAATTCCTTCTATATAAAAAAGAAAAAAACCATTAGTAAACGTAAAGACATGACCCTATAGATACCCAGGAAAAATCGTCAAGTTTCTCCTCGTTTATCTCATGTAGCGTGCACTTCACGCTTTGTCCTGGAATGTGCAAGTTTAAAATTATTGTCATCATATTCTAATTACTTCAATTTCAATAAACTCAGCACTAATTTCTAACAAATGTTTTCATTTCAATTCAGGAACGAAAATGTAAACACCATTATCCATTATTTTTATGAGTCTGTCCCGTAATGAACATTCAATCTTTAAAATTAGGTATGTCCTTTCCACATTTGAAAAATTGAAAAAAAAATTAAAAACATTTTTTCACAGTATTTCTTGTGATATTACTATAAAATAATCTTCTTTCGGAAAGGGGCCTATCAGATTTATGCCATTATTCCGGAACTAATTCTAAAGAATTTATTATAACAAAAAGTTATTTGACTCCTTATTCTCAGTTGAAAAAAACATCAATTGTCCTATTGTGAAATCATAACAAATTAAACACCACCAATAAAAGGTTTTCGAAAATTATTGTTCGTATCTTTTACACTAATAACTGCTTAGAGAAAATATATTTCAACAAGTATGTCATACTGTTTATTTATTTTAACTTTATTTCTTCCTGACAAAACTTCCAGAAAAGTGAAACCATAAAGATGATTTATCAAATCATTTTGAAATGAGGGAAAACTCCCAATCAAGTACCTACTGAAATCAAAAGTTATTTAAATTATAATGTTCAATGCCTAACTTACTAGAATTCCTCTATTGTATGATCTTAAAATATTAAAAAATCTCAATAAATGTTTTTCAAAATTCTTCTTACTTTTACATGAGCTGAATGAAAATATTTCAATAGCTTTCATGCAAAGAATAATCGCCAACTTATTAACCCAAAATTGAAACTATCCAGTAATCTTCAATGAATTGAACAAAAATTACAAAAATCCATCAAGAAATTTCCCTTAATGCACTTATACTGAAACAAATCCTGAAAAAATATTCAAACTAGAATTCATTCATCATCTGGCTATCAACAAAATTTTATTAAAATCAGAAACATATTTGAAAATTTGGGAAAAAAAACTAATACTAGCTCGAGTTACCACAATGAGGTTTGAAATATTATTTATCCGTATTTGGAAATATTATTAAAGCATATTCTACTGCTATATTTTCATTCCATATTGAAAATTCTTCAAAAAATTTACTCATATAGATGTGGTGTGTTCAATGTTCTGTTTCCACAAGCACGATTCTATAGTTGATATTCAAAACTGGATGAACTTGACATTATAATACACGACAATCACCTTTCTCATTGCAAAAATATACAAAAATATCTGCCTAAAGGCAAGCTTTCATGTCATTCTCCCGACACATCTCCCAAGCTCTCCTTCAGTTCATGTACATATGATCACTTCTCGCTATTCCACGAGTTATCCTCAAATTCTTAAAGGTACGCTTTCATGTCATTTTTTCAACACATCTTCCAAGCCTCCCTTCAGTTCATGTACACATATGATCACTTCTCGCTATTCCACGAGGTATCCTCAAATTCTTGAAGATGGGCTTTCATGTGATTTTTTCAACACATCTTCCAAGCCTTCCTTCAGTCTATGTCTTCTCGAGTCATTAACTCGAAACACACTATGTAAATGCAAAAATCAACAATAAGGCTTATATGAAGCGTATGTCAGTTCATCAAGGTACTTTTCATCTACTTTTCATCATATATTCAATCATATTTCATTATATTCTATGCATTGAACACATCATCACTTCATAACTCGGAAAAAATATTCTAAGAAAATAAACGGAAATGTATAAAATCACCATTTGGAACCACTACTAGACCATATCTTTCGTATTCTCAAACAGTCAATTTTACTTTTCACATTTTCACAAAGCATATGCCTATTCGAAGGGCTATTTGCAAGATAGTTATCCTCCCACTGCTGGCTAGACAATGTTTTCAAGACATATACAAGTGTTTCTTTGAAAACGTTGTTCTTTCTAAAATGAACTAAGAATTTTGACTCTCGTTATATGTTAGTAATCATAAATGCAAAAAAGTGTAAAATCTAATATAAAAAGAGAAACTTCAAATCTTTTCATCTCACAGCGACAAATATCAGAACTTATTATTACCACATAACAACGACTACACAATAGTACATAATTTCCATATTTATCGTAGAACAATAAAATAAAAAAATGTTATCAACAAATAATTAAACAAAAATTCGACATTTGAAAAAAAAAAAAAAAATTAGCTCGAGGTACTTCAAGAGATTTATTATGGAGAATAAACCTCCAAAATCGAAAGCAAGGCGCCTCCACCATATGTCATAAGTCTATGGCCATAAGGGCCTTAAAGGGGGTTGGTAGCTCAGAGGTATTTTGTGATAACCAGATTATGAACTCAGAATCCAAAAACAAACATACAATATTTATTACAATCATAAATATATACAAAACTATACTTACACCTAAGGACTATATATACAACACTGCCCGAACGGCAGCTCAAGAATCGAAACTACATTTCTATACCTCCAGCTCTTTCTTCAGGAGGCATGTCACTGCCCCATGACTTGTGTCACACACCAAAACCTGACAACCACTCCCTCCCCTATCTTTCTCCGCTTACCTCAAAACCTAATTGTTTTTATTCATCAACTGGATCGAGGTTAGCAATTCAGCAATTCTGCTCTGTTATATTTTAATTTGGAATTTCTAGGTCGTTAAAACTGCCCACAAATGTTTTGGATTGTCGGCCTAGTTTTTGTTATTGAATGTTTTGATTTGGATGTTATGGAAAGTTGATATGATTTATTAATTCTGAATAATGAACTGGAAATTTGGGAAAGTAAAAAATGATTTTCCCTAACTTGTGACAGTATATATATATATATATATATATATATATATCTATATATATATATATATACATATATAGATATACAGTGTGACCTACTTAAGACCGGAACACCCTTATAAAATCTACATTTTCCGACCGATTAAATTTTTTTTTTCCAGCAGTAAGTATCAATTGAACCAAATTTGCAAAATATAATTCCAAATTTCAAGGCATACTATGATTTTTTTTGATGTTCTAAATTGCTAAATTTCATTAGCGATTTTTGTTGGAAATTTCGACTCCACCACTGGATTCAACATCCTCTAATCAGGTAAATCCTGGAATTTCATTCGAAAATATTCATTGGTTACAAAGTTATAACAATATTAATTTTGATAACATACCATTATTTATGAATATTTCAGACGAATTCTGAGAATGCAACACTGTCAACATAAACTTTGGAGATCGTTGGGGGTTCTGGTAGAAATTAGAATTCATAACACAAATTGATCTCGAGTTATAACATATTGAGAATGGTATTTTTGGAAAAAATTTAATATCCATAACGTCGAGAAATTGGCTCCTTATGATATCCATTATTGTATCGACCACAAATTCTCGAAAGAAATAAAAACTTTATTTTGATTTTAATTCCAAATTTCACGATGGCTAACAAATGACTTCGATAATACAACATTGAGTAATCTTGGTCCATAATTATCTAGCCCTAATCGATACATTTAAAATTTTTGTTGCTTCCACCGAATATTTTTTACAGTATTTTTGAGTCATTCGGGTGTTATTTCTTCACAAGCTTGACGTATTCTTCCACACAACTCCTGTCTAGTTCTTGGGCGGGATTTGTAAACTTTTTGTACAAGAAGATCCCACAAGAAGAAGTCAAGTGGGGTCAAATCGGGGGACCTGAGTGGCCATCCAATCAATGCACTTCCTCGACCAATCCAGTGATGAGGAAACTGTTCATTCAGCCATTGTTTAATAATTCCAGCATTAAGCACAGATCATCCATCTAATTGAAAATGTAAGTTTATTCGCTCAATAATAGGAAGATCATGAATAGCATTCCATAGTTCAGTTCTGAAAAATTCTAGTAATTTCATGGAATTTATATTTCCTTCGAAAAAAAGGGTCTATCATTAGTTCATTCAATATTCCGCACCATACATTAACCTTTTCCGAATATTGTCTTTTGCAGTTTATAACCCAATTAGGGTTTTTGGTTGCCCAAAATCTAGTGTTATGAGATGAAACAACACCGTTGGTCGTGAAAGTGGCTTCATCGCTGGATAAAATACACTCTAAAAAACGTCTGTTTCTCAGATATTCTCCTTGTGCCCACAAACAAAATTCTAGTAGTTTTTTTTGATCTCCTTCTCCAGGGTATGCAAAAACTTGGGTTTGAAAGGTTTCATTTTGTATTTTCGTAGGAATCTCCGTATGTTTTCCCTTGTTGAATTCAAATCTAGGCTTGCCACTCTAAAACTGGCATTGGGATTATTCCTAAAGTAATCCAATATAACCTGTTCGTGTCCAATTCTTCTTCTTACATTATTTCTCAAAATATTCTTCGATACAGCTCCTGTTTCATTGAAACTTTTATTTATTCTGTGCACTGTACTATTACTGATAGGGGGGCGATCTGGATGTCGATCATTGAATATTTTGCATACCTCTCTTTCACTTCTATCATCGTATCCAGAAAGACGCACAATTTCAATTTTTTTTTTGAAAAGGGAAACATTCTCAATTGAATATTGATGGAAAGATTTTTCTGTGAATTGAAAAATCCACGATTAAAATGAAGTTATTTTTTGTGAATGTCTAACAGAAAACAACTACTTTCCCGGCTGAAGCCACGCTGGACATTGAACTACATCTGATAGATATTCTGAAAAGGCCCTAACTCAAAAGAAAAAATCTGTAATGGAAAATTTGCATTTTCATTCAGATAGTTATTTGATTTTCTATTCCAGTCTTAATTAAGAACTCATAAAGATGAATGAGGCAATATATATATATATATATATATATATATATATATATATATATATATCTATATATATATATATATACATATATAGATATACAGTGTGACCTACTTAAGACCGGAACACCCTTATAAAATCTACATTTTCCGACCGATTAAATTTTTTTTTTCCAGCAGTAAGTATCAATTGAACCAAATTTGCAAAATATAATTCCAAATTTCAAGGCATACTATGATTTTTTTTGATGTTCTAAATTGCTAAATTTCATTAGCGATTTTTGTTGGAAATTTCGACTCCACCACTGGATTCAACATCCTCTAATCAGGTAAATCCTGGAATTTCATTCGAAAATATTCATTGGTTACAAAGTTATAACAATATTAATTTTGATAACATACCATTATTTATGAATATTTCAGACGAATTCTGAGAATCGGCAACACTGTCAACATAAACTTTGGAGATCGTTGGGGGTTCTGGTAGAAATTAGAATTCATAACACAAATTGATCTCGAGTTATAACATATTGAGAATGGTATTTTTGGAAAAAATTTAATATCCATAACGTCGAGAAATTGGCTCCTTATGATATCCATTATTGTATCGACCACAAATTCTCGAAAGAAATAAAAACTTTATTTTGATTTTAATTCCAAATTTCACGATGGCTAACAAATGACTTCGATAATACAACATTGAGTAATCTTGGTCCATAATTATCTAGCCCTAATCGATACATTTAAAATTTTTGTTGCTTCCACCGAATATTTTTTACAGTATTTTTGAGTCATTCGGGTGTTATTTCTTCACAAGCTTGACGTATTCTTCCACACAACTCCTGTCTAGTTCTTGGGCGGGATTTGTAAACTTTTTGTACAAGAAGATCCCACAAGAAGAAGTCAAGTGGGGTCAAATCGGGGGACCTGAGTGGCCATCCAATCAATGCACTTCCTCGACCAATCCAGTGATGAGGAAACTGTTCATTCAGCCATTGTTTAATAATTCCAGCATTAAGCACAGATCATCCATCTAATTGAAAATGTAAGTTTATTCGCTCAATAATAGGAAGATCATGAATAGCATTCCATAGTTCAGTTCTGAAAAATTCTAGTAATTTCATGGAATTTATATTTCCTTCGAAAAAAAGGGTCTATCATTAGTTCATTCAATATTCCGCACCATACATTAACCTTTTCCGAATATTGTCTTTTGCAGTTTATAACCCAATTAGGGTTTTGGTTGCCCAAAATCTAGTGTTATGAGATAAAACAACACCGTTGGTCGTGAAAGTGGCTTCATCGCTGGATAAAATACACTCTAAAACGTCTGTTTCTCAGATATTCTCCTTGTGCCCACAAACAAAATTCTAGTAGTTTTTTTTGATCTCCTTCTCCAGGGTATGCAAAAACTTGGGTTTGAAAGGTTTCATTTTGTATTTTCGTAGGAATCTCCGTATGTTTTCCCTTGTTGAATTCAAATCTAGGCTTGCCACTCTAAAACTGGCATTGGGATTATTCCTAAAGTAATCCAATATAACCTGTTCGTGTCCAATTCTTCTTCTTACATTATTTCTCAAAATATTCTTCGATACAGCTCCTGTTTCATTGAAACTTTTATTTATTCTGTGCACTGTACTATTACTGATAGGGGGGCGATCTGGATGTCGATCATTGAATATTTTGCATACCTCTCTTTCACTTCTATCATCGTATCCAGAAAGACGCACAATTTCAATTTTTTTTTGAAAAGGGAAACATTCTCAATTGAATATTGATGGAAAGATTTTTCTGTGAATTGAAAAATCCACGATTAAAATGAAGTTATTTTTTGTGAATGTCTAACAGAAAACAACTACTTTCCCGGCTGAAGCCACGCTGGACATTGAACTACATCTGATAGATATTCTGAAAAGGCCCTAACTCAAAAGAAAAAATCTGTAATGGAAAATTTGCATTTTCATTCAGATAGTTATTTGATTTTCTATTCCAGTCTTAATTAAGAACTCATAAAGATGAATGAGGCAAAGAACAATGTTTTCCAAAAGAGAGTACTCACCAGAAATCATTCGTGTGACTAAAGTTTATCTTTCAGTCGCAGATGATTCCACAGCTGATTTTATGAACATCCTGTTTATATTCTCAACAAATCAATTCAATTTTTTCTTGTAAAGACAATTGTAAAGCCATAACGTAATATCGTCCTATTGTAATTGAATATTAATCAATACCTTTCTCAGATTCGAATTATGAGACTAAATCTGTCATTGTCAGGGCTTACTTTTGTTTCACTCATATAACTATTAAAAATAGTAACGTCATCACAGCCTACCATTTTTAAATTTTCAATTCAATAATGATATTTTGGCACTAGCGAACAAAGAAGAAAACAAAATGACTTTGCAGAAGAATTCGGATAGCCTGTATAAGGAGATAATACTAAAAACTCTGACAGTATCTTTCAGAAATTGTTTTAATTAACTGATTATGATAAGCTGTTTTTCGACTTCATTAATTTATTCCAAATATGTACCCCTTTCCAGATGTTATAGAGAACAATTTGTTTTATGAATTTCTTCCAGAAACTTCAGAGATCTCCTACGTTCGTGTTGACATTGTTGCCGATTCTCAGCATTTGTCTGAAATATTCATAATTAATGGTACGTTATCAAAACTGATATTGTTATAACTTCATTACCTGAATGAAGGATGCTGAATTCAGTGGTGGAGTCGAAATTTGACGAAAAAGTTCCTAATGAAGTTTAGCAATTTAGAACATAATGAAAAGTCATAGTATGCCCTGAACTTTGGAATTATATTTTGAAAATTCAGTTCAAACGTAGAATTTTCAATACTTCTCCTGCTGAAAAAGGAAAAAATCCAATCGGTCGGAAAATGTAGATTTTATAAGGGTGCTCCGCTCTTAAGTGGGTCACACTGTATATATATACAAATTGGCGCTAGAATTATGAAAAGGAAGGGCAAGTGTGGTATATTTTCGTCATCAGAAAAATGAAAGTATTTTTCAATATTCAATGATATATGTATAGGATGTACTATTTAAGAAAAAAAAGGTTTCAAGTTTGAACCAAGTAGTTTCACTGTCACTGTCGTCATCCAAGTTTACGAAGAAAAATTCTCTGGGCAACAGATCTATATTAAAAATGATTTTTTCACTTTTTGAACATGCCATACACAATTTTTCCAGCTTTCGTTTGAAATAATCCTGCAATTCTGACTGAATCAAAGCTACCACTTCACCAAATTTTGATAATCCACGTTTACGAAGGGTGGTATAAACGTAAGATATAACTTTTTTGTGTCAACTGATAAAACATCGTGCTGAAATTGTTTTTTATCTGGGTTTTTCCACCAGCGGAACATTTTTAGACAGCACGTAATTGACAACAGATTATTCATTTTCTAACAAAATACAAAGTTAACTGAATTTCAAGTCGAATCAGCATGAACACTTAGCTTGTTCCAATTATTTCAAGAAAATAAATTCATGACATAATGCAAACCTAATATTAACAGGAATGAAAAATTACCTCTCAATTAGTTATAATTATCAATTCAGGTTGACAAATTTCAATATGCGCATGCAAGTGTAATATTTTATGGTATAATTTACGTTTATTTAAATCCGTAACTAGAATCCCCAGATATGGTAGCCTTTTTCTATGGATTTCCACATTTCGAACAAGAGGCCATTACGAAGATATGGAATTCCCATTTATAATGAGTCTGTTAGGTTCTGACGTTTCTGACGTATTCCAATCATATCGAAACAGCTCACTTGGTAAAATTCTTTCTTTTATTCAATTATAGCGAATGGGCCCGTAGAGATAAATGCATTAATATCGAGGATTTTGACGCTACGATCTACCTATTTCTCTCAATCGTAAATTATAGAATGACCGAAATTATTGGCCTAGGTGAAAAACTGCTTCCACGGGTGCCCCTTGGTTGTGGTGGTACTAGAGGACTAGTCCTACAGTTGTCGTGAAATAAGTTGTAACGCGTTTTTCTAGGGTATGAAATAATAACTAATATCCCTAGAATCGTTACTTTATCTATGATGCCAAGACACCTATTCAAACTATTTTTCAAAACCAACTTCTACCCTCGGGCTCTAAATTTCATAGTGGATTACTTCATTCACCAGGAAAATCTTGGGACTGGACACCGGTTCCTTTTGAATGCCCAGACAGTCAGACAGACCTGTATTTATCTTAATTCACACAGTTCCGATTCTAAAGTTTATATACCTGAAAAAGGAAAGGTCATTTCCATAGAAGATTCCAAGTGTAATCACAACGTAACAATTTCATTTAAACTCGAACTTATTCAATTTCCACAATTTGAATTCATGACATAAGGTTAGGAGAACTTCAAAAATATAATTTATGCACTAAATTGAACAGATGAACGTAAACTCATCAGTTTATGAGTTCCAACAAAGAAACTAGAACACCGCTATCAAAATATAATTTTACCATACCTTTGTGAGATGTTAGCAATATCATACTTTGTTACTCCGAAGACCGATTTTTCTATTTTTATAAACAAAGTTCAGATAATATTTTTTTTGGTGGCTTCGTGGGAATTGAATTCACCCACTTGAACTTTATGACTCTATAAATTTTACTTGAAACAAAAAACTTCACGGGCTGCTGTTATGATCTGCATATAGAGCTTGGGAAAATAATATCTTGAAAGAATATATTCATTTAGAAAGATCACATTTAAACTAAGGAAAAATCCAGTAAAAATATATAAATTCATATTACGTGGAAGTTATTCTATTCAAACGAGTATTGAACTCAATGTACCAAAAAATAATAAAAATAACACCATTCATTTGGGCTGGAGACGAAAATATAAATTCACTGCACGTATGAAACCGGGAAATTTAAAACAGGGGATCCTATAAATAAAAGTACATAGAAAATCAAACGTAACTATGAACTCCAATGAACTATGAGTTCATAAGAAAATAAATTACCTATTTATAATCGACCCTAAACAATTAAGCGACACAGTTGCATCATCGTAGGAGAGGCAGTGTAATTATATTTAAAAAATAAAATTACACCAACTTGAGATTTTATAGTGGGCTATAGATTTTCTCTGCATGTGGGAATACGAGGATATATATAACAGTTTTGTAACAATGAGAGTCATTTCCATTCGGGTATTCACTTCAATTCAGTATGTAACTTGTGATGCGCTTTGCATCTTAAATTGAGTTATTTTGATCAGATCATGTTTTAGTCACTTAGATAAAAACTTTTTATTGTACTTCAAGTTTTATTCAGATACAAACAAGTTGAAATGTACCAGTTATTAGAACTCACACTGACGAGTTTATTTACCAGTTTATAAGAAGCGAATCAACTTCAACATCGTAGCTACAAAGAAACCGAGTCGAACTGCATACACTGTGGTTAGAAGAATTCATCCGAAATTCATCATTGCTCCAGAAGTAAATAAATAATCAAATACTTGACGGGATTTCTGGAGATTAAACTGAAAATCACTTGAATAAAAATATTTGCAAGATAAAACACCGGAAATGATTTCAGTGAAGTGTAAATATATACAGGGTGAAACTACATATTTTTTCTCTCCGATTGTATTGTGTACCAGGCTTTATAGAATGAACATTTTCCCACATTCATACTCTACATTCCTTAAAGTTAAATTCAACTACTCTGATGAATATTTATTCATTTCATTAGATTTTTATAGTTGCTTGTACCAGAAAGATGTATACTATGAAAAATACTATTCAATAATTATAACTGAAAACGTATGCTATTATGTTTTAAAGTCCAGGAAAATATTAGCTGTTGTTCAAAGAAGAAAAACAATTACAATGAAAATTGTTTTAACCCAGATAATTGGCCTTGTTGTTCTAGATTTGTGTATATTGATAAATACAAAATTTCAGAATATATTGACAAAGCACAAACGAAGTTATTGAAATGCATTGCTATATTCGATTATTTATTTATTCATTTATTTATAGTAGTAATACATCCAACAGACAGAAGAGTCCAATTATAGGAGTATATAACGTAAAATTTGTGTAACACAGTATACTTATTCTGGGTTTATATGTTAACAATAACTGATAAGTAACAATACTTTCTGAAATCACATTTCAATTCGAGATGAGCCTATATAAAATCTGTTTGAATTGGGATGCATTCGAAAAGAATATATCCACTGAGGGAAGATTGTTTAGACATCTACACATATGATTTAGACAATTATAGAAATGATGTTGGGAATTCGGTACATCAATATGAAAGGTAAGATTCGTTCTAGAGGCTAAACGAGGAATAATAGCTATTAATATAAAGAGATTATTATGCGATTTATAAGAGTCGAGGACATTGCTAGGTGACGAGGCGATAGCCAAGTCACCCGCAATGTCCGAGACGGTGTTAAATCGCTAATAATCGAGTTACATTCAAAGCTTTATCGTATCATTGACCCGGCGATGCGAAAATAAAAGCAACAAGGTTTTATGTCATTTCATTTTGGCATTTCAAAAAGTCATCATTAAAATCATGCAAGATTTTGATATTCCTGACGATATATTTGCTATTAGGTTGAACTTGCTTCCGGACCAATCTAAAATCCATTATGAGAAAGAATATCGGCAGTTTTGTAACTCTCTGATGATCGTGGACGCTAAAGGCAAAGGTGTATCCATCAAATTTGAAAACTGACAAATATTGTTTTACATGTTCATGAAAACTAGTTCTGATATTATTTGGTATCTAACGTATTATGATTCCGTAACTAACGTATTAAATGATGGTAACTAATGTATTATGAGTAACTAAGGTTTTATGTAGGTTTTGGTACGTTTATGATGTTAATAATTATTAATACAGATTTCATATAAAAATGTCTTAATCTTCAATGATACGATGAAGATAGTAATGTTGGTGAATTGATTCCATTGTGTATAAGTTTATGAATGAAGGTCGGAAATTTCACGACGTTTCCTTAAAGAAACCATATCAAATTCATTCAAGAGAAGATTATACTCACACTGTCTTTCTGGATATGAACCATGAACTTTGAGATACATGAATTTCAGAAATCTACGTTGAACATTTTCTAGTTTGTCACTGTATTTTGTATAATGCGGGTTCCATATCTGGCTGCCGTATTCCAATTTCGATCTCACAAAAGCAAAAAATATGCATTCTATTGCTTCTAGTGATTTGAATTCTTTGGAATTTCGTATAACAAACCCAAGAAGACGCATTGATTTATTTGTGATATCCTCTATGTGTGACGAAAACGTTAATTTCGCGTCAAACGTTATTCCTAGATCCCTACATTCAGATACCCTCGTAATGATGGTATCCTTCAATGAATAATTGTGGACAATTGGAGATCTAAGTGGGTATGTCATAATTTTGCATTTGCTAATGTTCAGTGGTGAGTTATTCGAGTCACACCATTCAACTAAATTATTTATGTCGTGTTGTAATGTGGTACAGTCCGTAGGATCTCGAATTTCTTCATGAAGTTTCATATCGTCTGCAAAAAGAAGTTTTTTCGATTTTATGGAGTCACAAATGTCGTTTACAAACATACAAAATAAGAGTGGCCCCAGGTTTGAGCCCTGCGGCACCCCAGAACAGGCAATAAACTCAAAGCTTTTCCCTTCATATTCAACAAAAACATTTCTGTTCGAGAGGTAACATTTCAGAAGGTTTGGGAGTTTCGCAGAAATTCCGAATCGACTTAGTTTTCTCAGAAGTAATTCATGGAAAACTCTGTCGAACGCCTTACTGAAATCAGTATAAATGACGTCCACCTGATTTTTATCATCTAAAAATTTCGAAACATATTGAGTAAGTGTACATAGATTCGAAACAGTGCTTCGTGCTCTCATGAATCCATGTTGGAATTCCGAGAGAGATCTGGAAATTTTATTATAAATTAGATCCGACATGATGATTTCAATACGTTTTGAGAAGACTGATATCAAAACAATTGGTCTGTAGTTGGTAATATCATTTGCCTTTCCTGACTTATGAACAGGGCAAATGATTAAGGTTTTCCATAGTTTAGGAAATCGGTCAGTATGTGACATTTTATTATAAATTATTTGTAGGGGTCGGCATAGGTAAGTTATATGCTTTTTGACAACTTTGGCAGGAATACCGTCAAGTCCGCTACACATCATGTTTTTCAAATTTTTTGATGCTTTTAAAATTCCTAAAGTACTAATGTTGTTCAAAATTAGCGGTTAACTGAAATTGTTTGGGATATCTGATAGTTCATGTTGACTATTATTATCATTGGCGGAATAGTGATATCGTTGAAAATAATTTGCTCCGGAATTCGAATTTTATTTTTCTTTGAATTAATAAACGCCCAGAAACTATTAAGGTTGGATTTCAAATTATTTTCGGACCTCTCGATGAAGGTTTTATATGCCGCGGCTATTTCCTTTTTTATAGTCCTACTCAGGTTCTTTGATTCCTCGAGATATAACAAGTACTTCGTTTTTTTATACATATTTTTCATTTTTTTTTATGTTCTGGTTCCCACGAAAAGGGATATCATGTAATGTTCAGAGAATATCGTGGGAACCAAGGGAAAGAAGGTAGGAGTTGGTGTTCTTCTTAAATTTCTGGAGGTTGTATGCCTCTGGGAACACCTCCCTAGGCAATGAGTTCCAAAGCCTCGCTGTTCGTTGGATGAACGAGTCTTTGGAAAGTGATGTTCTGCAGGTCTCCAAAGTGACGTTCATTTCTGGTTTCACGGGCTGATATAGGGGCCCTGGAAGAGAAAGCGGTATGGAGGGTACTATCATCGGCAAAGCTGTGTATTGGGCATGAAGTTGCTTTCAACAGGTCGTTGATGTGAAGTAGAGATAGTGTTGGTGCGAGAATAGATCCTTGCGGAACACCAGCATTTATGAGTAGAGTGTCAGATGAAACTCCATCGACCACTACATGGAGAGACCTGTTTGAGAGAAAACTAGCGAGCAGAGAACACAGCTGAGGGGGCAAGCCATAAGACGGAAGCTTGGAGAGGAGTCCCTGGTGCCAAACTCGATCGAACGCCTTGGAGATATCTAATGCCACAGCTAAAGTTTCTCCATACTCTTCAATAGATAGCTGCCATATATGTGAGACGTGAGCGAGCAGGTCACCAGTTGATCTCTGATGGCGGAAGCCATATTGCCTATCGTTGACAATTCCTGAGTCTTCCAGATATTTCATGAGCTCGATGTTGATGGCTTTTTCCATGACCTTTGAAATAATAGATAGCAGTGCGATAGGTCTGTAGTTGCTAGGTAGGGCCTTTTTGCCTTTTTTAGGGACTGGCTGTACTCTTGCAATTTTCCTATTGGACGGGAATACCCCCAAATTGTAAGAGTGGTTGAACAACTTGCAAAGAACAGGTGTTAGTTCGGGAGCACATTTATTGAGAACAATCGGCGGGATTCCGTCAGATCCACAGGCTTTGTTGGTGTTGAGACCCAGCAAAATATTTTTGATAGTACGTTGGCGAAAGGTGATCTCGGGCATGTGACTGTCAATAGCTGTAATGTTCGGGGGTTGTTTTCCCGATGAATCCAGAGTGAAATTTCCAGCAAATAGGTGCGCAAAGATATTGGCTTTTTCCTGGGCAGTCGTTGCTAGTGTTCCATCTCCTTTGGTTAGAGGAGGAAATGAGCTGGAAGTGAAGTTTCTTCCCACAGCTTTGGCGAAAGACCGAAATGAACGGGATCCGTTAGGACATTCAGCAAGTTTTGATCTTATTTTGGAATTGTGGGCATCTTTTGAGCATTCTATTGTCTCTTTGCATATGCCTCTAGCCTCGACATATGCTGCTCTGGTCTCAGGGCCCGGATTTTTTAGCCATCGATGGTATGCTGCCTGTTTGGAAGCCACAGCTCTAGAGCAGTTTCTGTTAAACCAGGTCTTATCGGATGATGTTCTTCTTTCGGTATTCGGTATGTGAGTTTGCATCCCCAACATGATGATTTCAGGAATTGTCTCAGCACATCGTGTTGGATCTACTGAAGGGAAACAAACTCTCTTTCATGGAAACGCTGAGAAAAACATACGAAGACCTTCCCAGTCGGCCGAATTGTAATGCCACATGAGACGGGGTGGTATTGTGCAGCTCGATGGTAAATGGAAAGAGCATGTTGTGGAGATAAGGGTGTGATCAGAGTTTCCAAGTGGGGCACAAACTTCTATTCTATACGGGTCAGGATTGGTGGTGAGGAAAAGATCTAGTGTATTGGCAGACTGGTTGTTGTTGGCAGGGATGCGGGTTGGTAGCTCGACCAGTTGTTCTAGACCATGAGTGATGGCGAAGGCCTCGGCTTGACGACCCGCATCATCTGTTTTGTTAGAGAATTTGAGCCAGGCAGCGTTATGTACATTAAAGTCTCCCATGATTATGGTTCCAGCTGTTGGATGGTTCTCCTGAATGTAGTCCAGTTTGAGTGATAAAAACTCAAAGAGGTCGTTATATGAAGGTTCATTAGGTGATAGGTAAAGGCAGCAGAGGAACTTAGTCAGTTTGGTATCAGATAGCTTGAACCACATCACATCAAAGTTTTTCGGTTCCAAACTCTCTTCACGCTGGCATGAAAGGTTAGCCTTAGCGTAAAGGCAGACTCCACCTATGAACCTGAATCTAGAATGGAGTTCGTAACCAGGACAAAGCATATGGACCTTGTTGGTGGACGAGTTTACTTGTGTTTCTGTTAGAGCCAGAATATCCGGTTTTTTCGTCTGTAGGTGATGGTGGACGTCATTGATGTTCTTGTTGAGACCGCGGATGTTGCAAAAATTATTCTTTAATGTTGAGTCCCCTCAAGTACCTCTTGCCCGGAAATCCGAATGGAGAGGTATTTTGCTTCCGGAGTGTTTTACTCTAGGAGACTTCATCATTATTATGAGAGTGATGATATTTCATTTTAATGTTATTAATTATGTTCGTGGTATACCAATGTGGATAAGTGCGGCGCCTGTTTCTCGTCAAGGGTACACATTGGGATACTACTGACTGCAACACATCATCAAATTCTTCACTGGCCACGTCTGGATCGTCTATTGTTACCAAAAACTCCCAGTTAATTTCATTGATCAATCTTATGAATTTTTCATTGTCAATTGTGGTGTGATCGTATCGTTTAGAATATGGCTGAGACCGCTTTTCTTTGGTACAATCTATGGATAATGAAACCGACAAGCAAGGGTGATGCAAATCATTGGCACCAGAGATTCTAGTTCTTCTGCCACCTCACAATTATGTTCATCTGAATAAATCACAAGGTCTAAGATTCTTAGGTTATGACTCAAAATACGAATGAGTGGAAACTGTCCAAGAGGTTTGACAATTGGCCAGTTTCATAATAATTTTGTATTTCAGTAATATTGAAGTCACCAATAATTAACGACTGGCTAATTTGAGGGAGTGTTCCTAAATATTCGAAAAATACTTCATATTCAATTGGGTTCGTATTGGGTGGTATATAAACAACTAGTATATTAATGGTTTTGTACTGACTGTTACGTAAATGTATACCTAATAAGTCATTTCTCTGGATTGGAGACACCATGTTGATACTGTCAGATTCGTAATGGTCACTATCCACGGCTAGGATAACACCGCCTGCTACAATTGATTGAAAATACATTGTTCATTGCCTTTGAATCATAAAACATTGTAACTGATATGATATTGATTATTGCTATGATTTTATTGACATTTTTATATCCATATTTCCTGGTTATATCATATGTAGTGGTTTTATAAGAATAATTGATTTATGGATTCGTGTAATGTTTTTCAAGATTGATTATATCTCTTTAATTTACAACTATGTTATAATCTAATTTTCTGTATAGCTTGAGATATGACCGAGTTCATAGGTTGAAACAAACCTCAATCATATACTGAATGAATTACTTGGATAGGCAGTTCTCCGAGTTCATTCCTGTTGTAATTTTTTTTAGTTGCACAACCCTCAGTATAGAACCTCTAACGACTTTCTATAAGACACGCTTTTGTACTGTCAATTGTGTGAAAAAGACTATGTATTGAGTAGAGTGAATACAAATAATGCAAGTATAGTTATACATCATTTGACGGTATTTGTAAAATCCTTCTATTGGAATTTCTAGAGTGTTTCTTTGGTAAAAGTAACTGTGAGGTTCGACAAACACTTATTTTTTAAAGTAGTGGTGAGTGAATTCATAGCACTCTGTGTATAGCCAGAGTATAACAATTGGCTAGGCAGGTGTGTGGTATTAAAATAAATAACACCCCGTACAGCTTATAACAATGGCTGGTCAGTTGTGGAGTCTTTGAGTTCTCCAACTGTCCCCATTGTATAACAATACTCTTTATAATCTATTTGAGCTTCACGGAGAGAAAACTGCACCACTTCAATATCTCGCATCGTCTTTTGTCAAAACTAACTTAGAAAATTCAAGTGTTTTATGAAACTACTTCTATGAACTTTATTCAGGATCAAAAAGCCGAAATATTTGTATATTAGTCTAATTGTCAATTTGAGATGGAAACCGTTACTCTGCAAATATCCGGAGGCTAACAAAACAATTGTAACTTGTAATGTAATGTATTAGCGCGCCAACTGCCCTCGTTCGGCCATGCTTCATAACTTGAGCAGCTAGAAAAACTGGCATATGGTTGCCCTCGATAACACCCCAGAATGTAACTCCGGGCGTTGTAGGATTGAATGGTTTATCGAACTCTTGCTATAGGATATTGAAACACAACAGCAGCAAAATAGATGCAAAATGTCAAGTTCAATATTTCGTTCAATCAATTACCAGGACACTATGGATTTCATTACACTCTGAATACCTGCCAGAGTCAAAAATGGAATAGATGCCGGTGGAAACTCTCCCGAGTACGGTTGAATTTTCACTGAATATGAAAAAATTTAATTTACGACGGTCCATCGAAAGGAGGCCTGCTATCGTAGTGATAGGAATTATTAATATTTATTCTCTGCTTAAAAAATACCCCACAACATGAATCAATCCGAAATAACAACTAATACATATACTTGATTCATCGTTAAAGTCACGGTACTGGAATACATTACAACTGTGCAGTTGAAAACTTCCACAGCTGAATCGTTCTTTCAGTATCGTATGAAATATTCACAATGAATGAAATACAATCGATCAGTGGTTTCGCTAACCTGAAACACTCAAAGGGATATCAAACACATTGGGAAAAAATATGCACGAGCAAATCAACAGGTAATCAAGGTTAATACAGAATGTTTCCTTATGCTTTTCGGAAAACTACTTCTGAACTTTCTTCTGCTCGGTTTTGTGATCGTTTCAGTAGCTTTGTCTTTCATTTCTTTTCAGTTGAACAGAATTTTGTATCACGAAAAGAGCAAGAGTGGACAACTTTTGCGCATGCGCACTTTGGGTGGTTTTATTTCGATAGTGGAAATTTACTTCAATAATCGTCCACGTGAAACGATCACGACTAGATCAAGATGGACGAACAGAGTCATGTCTTTGGATCAACACTATATATATATATATATATATATATATATATATATATATATATATATATATATGAAATGCACAAGATTATAGAGGTGACACCTTCAATTTGTGTGGTGAAGCTTAGACCTAATGACGTGGAATTCAATGACACGAAATTTCGTGCACATTAATAGGTCTGTATGGGCCCATCCACGACACCAAAGGTCATACTCCTACTGCGTTGAGAGAAACGCAAAACGAATAACGAAAGAGAGAGAGAGATTTGTTACGATTCCAAGAAAGCCACCATCCGCCTACAGCTGTTTCATGGTTTCCCAATCATCAAGACGGCTTGTGGTCTTTCTCAATATCGTACCGAATCTCTATGAGTGCCTATACCTACCGGCAAGTATGGAAATATGAAATGCAAAGAATTATAGAGGTGACACCTATAATTTATGTGGTGGAAATAAGACCTAATGACGTGGAATTCAATTACACGAAATTTCGTGCACATCAATAGGTCACCAACTAATGTCAGTATAGGCCAATCCACGACACCAAAATTCGTACTCCTAGTGCGTTCAGAGTGACGCAAAACAAATAACGGAAGAGAGAGAGAGAGAGATATTTGTTACGATTCCAAGAAAGCCACCACCCGCCTACAGCTGTTTCATGGTTTTCTCAATCATCAGGACGACTTGTGGTCTTTCTCGGAATCACAACAAATCTCTCTCTCTTTCGTTATTTGTTTCGCGTTACTCTGAATGCACGACTTGGTGGTGTCGTAGATTGACCAATAATGACATCTGTTGGTGACCTATTAATGTGCACGAAATTTCGTGTCATTGTATTCCACATCATTAGGTCTTAGCTTCACCACACAAATTATAGGTGCCACCTCTATAATTTTGTGCATTTCACATTTGCATACTTGCCGGTAGGTATGAGCACTCTGAGAGATTCGGTACGAATTTTTGAAAGACCACATGATGATTGGGAAACCATGAAACAGCTGTCTTTCGTTATTAGTTTTGCGTTACTCTAAACGCACTAGTAGTACGACTTTTGGAGTCGTGGATTGGCCTATACTGACATCTGGTGGTGACCTATTAATGTGCAAAATCATTCGTGACATTGAAATCCACGTCATTAGGTCTAAGCTTCACCACACAAATTATAGGTGTCACCTCTTTAATTTTGTGCATTTCACATTTTCTTACTTGACGGTAGGTATTAGCACTCTGAGAGATTTGGTACGAATTTGAGAATGACCACAAGCCGTGCTGATGATTGGGAAACCATGAAACAGCTGTAGGCGGATAATGGCTTTCTTGGAATCGTAACAAATCCCTCTCTCTTTCTTCATATATATATATATATATATATATATATATATATATATACATAATTTGGTGAGTGCTACATTAAACTTTGAGTGAGGGTCCTTCCAAAATATCGATCAGTTGTAGTTCAATATCCGACTTTAGCCGGGTAAGTAGTAGTTTTCTGTTTATTAACAAAAATAACTTTTTTTTTCATTCAATATTCAATTGAGAATGTCGAAATATAATCCTTACAACACTAAATTCATCCCAACAGTAGGCATGTAAGTCTTCAGAACGAGCAGTCACCATTGGACTCCCTCAAGGCTCGGTTTTGGAGCCAGTTCTTTCAATACTGTTTTTGAATGATTCGGATAACTCACCAGTTCAGTCCTCTTTCACTATGTATGCAGATGATACGTCACTGATCATATCAGATGAATCAGACAAACTGTTAGTTAAATGCAATGAGACCCTTTCGATTGGTTCAGTTCAGACCTCCTTCATCCGAAAACGGATAAAATGAAATCAATTAAATTCCATGATCGTTGTTTCCTGGATTTCAAATTTCATTCAATTGACATACACAGTTAATAAAGAATCAGGAAGCTATGCCGAGTCCGAAACAATGAATTAAAAACATCAATCAGCGAGTTCGATTGGTTCCAAATTGAATTTCATTGGAATTTATTCCGAAGTAAACAGGGTTAATGAACGCTTGAGTGCAATTAAAGGAGGGTCTCTTGGAATATCGAAATTACGAACTTTTATTGTTACAATTTCAGAGCCAATTTGGGCAGATTCAGTTCTGGAATTATATCGTTGCCATCGATTTATAATTCACTCGTGAAGACGGTGTAAAGTGTACATTAAGGAGAATTGTAAATGTAGTGATGAGGAATTATTTCAGGCAGTTAAGAAAGTCCCGAGCAGAAAGACGTACTCATTGATGGAGTTTGATTTCCATCCGAAACACAAATCTCTCCTGATACATACATAGTTCAATAATGATAATAATGATACATTTATTATTCATCAGCGACACATGATACAGGAAATGCAGAGAAAAAATGCAGACCGATGAATAATAGGATAACTGTGAGGCCCAGTGGCCGATTCTTCTACAGTTTCCTCAAGAATACAGAGAAAATCTTAACTAAGTAGACTTCGTCAAAGAGAAAGAAAATGATTGGAGATATTTATAATTTCTATCTAAATCAAGGGATATTTATTATTTTATTTTATTCATTATACAGGGTGTTTGTTGATAACAATGTAATATTTGAGGAAGTTATTATTGGGTACATTTTGAGAACAAAACTCTTTATGAATATATGTTCTGAAGGTCTCAACTTTTAAACTACAGGGTGCTAAATTTTCAAGATTTTTTTTGTGATAACTCTGGTATGACTCCAGATATTTTTATGAAACGTTCTACGCATCTCATATGCATCAAAAGGCATGTCTTGATGTGAAACCTAATTTTTTATTTTTGACAGTGGCGTTCGTGGAGGATTAGCACTGAATCATTTTAGAGAGAAAAGTGATACGCCACTGCTTTTTCTGGAAGTAAAAGTAATTTTTGAAATCCTCATTTTTTTTTGAGCAAATCTGGCTTTTGCTTAAAAAAAATTATCCATTCATTTGCATCTCGCTAGAACACTTACGAGGAAAAACAATTTATGTAGCTTTGAACAAAAATTAATTTAAGGAAATGGTATTTTGGTAGGCTAACATAAAATTACGTTAAACGCGCAAAGAAATAAATTGAATCAGCCGTTCAAAATGTGAACCTCCTGCAAATATGCATGCCTCTGCTCTTCTTCTCATAGACACACGTAGTCTTTGGAAAATTCCGGGACTGTTTCTAATAGTGTCGCAGAAAACTATGATGGAATTTCTGCTCTTCAGTATAAATTGGGGTGCTGTAAACCAATATTTATGTTGCCTGTGGTCCTCCGCGACCTATACAGAAATTATAGTAATTTCGGTTTACATATTTGCGCGCCATAGCACTGAAGTACGCTGGCGTCCCGTCGTACATAAACCACAGTTGATTTCTATTCACCAAACATCTTTCATCAAAGCTGGCAATTGGTTTTCGAGAAACTGCCGGTAATTATGCCCACCCAACCTCGCCTAAAGAAAATAGGATCCAATTAAATAATCACCGCATATTCCAGCCCACACATTAACGAAAAACAACTCCTGGTGACGGGATTCCAAGATTGCATGTGGATTTTCATCAGCCCAAAAATGATTATATTAAATTTGCAAAAGTTAATCCGTAATGGAGAGTTGCGAGAAAGTCGTGTCTGAACCCGTTGGATATTCATCTATTTATTCATTTATTAATGATAAATTATATCCACCTGGCCTTAGCTCATTTATAGATGTGAGAAATACAGTAGAGGTGAACAGAAATTGAGATACATGAAAACCAAAGAGGACAGAATATATTAGAAATAACTTAATTAGGAATTAAGTTGAATATTTCTCTTTTGAATTGTGCAAAGGATAGGAAAACTATATCAACATTGGAGAAATTGTTAGCACTTCTATTCATTGTAGATATATGCGAATGGAAATGATGGTATGTGTGAGAAACTAGTATATGAAATGTATTATATGTGCCTGATGTAATACGTGGAACGTTAAAGAACATGTTAGACAGCTATCAATTTAGTTGTTGATACTTTTATGTATAAAGCATGAATTTCGAACTTTACGATATTTTCTGATAAAAATTAGATGGATTTCTTGTAGTAGCAGATTATAGTTATAGCCTTTTTCAGGGTAGATCACGTGTTTTTTATGATAAGCAAATTTAAGAAATTTGTTTTGGATACATTCCATAGCATTAATATATTTCAAATGGGATGGATTCCAAGCAACACTGCAATACTCCTAACTGGTGATGGATAAACACTCTTCATGGAATCGAACAACTCTACAGTTACGTATAAGGAAACCAAGATTTCCCATTGCTCTGGAAATGGCATCTTCAATATGTTTGAAAAACATAAGTTCTTGGGCCAATATGACTCCTTAGTCTTTCTATCTGACAATGCGCGTTAAAGTGTTACCGTCTAGCTCATAATTATACATAAGAGGAGAAGTTTCACGTGAAAATGTCGTAACTTTACATTTGTTAGTATTAAGATACAGTCTATTTTTGAAGCACCAGTTGTTTAATAAGTGATATGGTAGGGATATAAAAAAAGTCATGAAGAATTTTTTAACCAAGAATAAGTGAGATATCCAAATTGTCCCCAACTTTTCATGCACCCGATCAGGGATCTCCCTCAATTCAATTCAGAACCGCTTACTCAATTTATGGTGTTCTAACAGTACGTTGTACTTTCTTTTTCGCGCAACCTTCTATGAATGTTTGAAAAAGTTCGTGCATCCAGAATATTTCTATTTGGAAAGCGATCTTCCAGCGTGTAACCACTAGCAAGCCCATACATGTAATGCATATCTGCAAACACAGAATTCCTAATATGTATTATGTTTTAATAATAAAATTGTTTATTTAAATGACTTAAATACGTGACAACTAGACTAGGTAGACAACTGTCAAAACTGTTTATTTTTACATAACAAAATCTGTTTCTTACCTACTAGATACGTTTTCGATAATACCCAATTCCATACCAACGTGCAAATGAATGAATTTTATTTTTTATGCGAAAACCGTACGTCTATCGAAAAAACAATCAGGTGACTAGATTTGCTTATAAAGGAATGAGGTTTCCAAAAATAAGTTTTTACGTCGACAAAAGTCAGTGGCATACCACTTTCATCTTCAAAATGATTCAGTGCAAATCCCGCACGAACGCCACTGGCAAAAATAAAAAAATATGTCACATCAGAAAACGCCTTTTGATGGATAGTAGATGTGTACTACATTTCACAAACATATCTAGGGTCACATCAAAGGTATCTAAAAAAAATATTTTTCTTTAAAACTTTAGCACCCTGTAGTTCAAAAGTTGAGACCTTCAGGACATATGTTCATAAAAAGTTTCATTGTCAAAATGGATCCAAGAATAACCTTCTCAAATATAAGCATGTTATTAAGAAACACCCTGTATAAAAACATACACAAAAAAAATTGTGTGTGCGATTCACACACGGTAGAAGTGAAACTTCAGTAAATCGACAAAAGAATGAGATGAATATATATAACAAGGGTAGGATAATTACAAAGTTCATTTGCTTAGAAATGAAAGTATTTTGATTAATTTTAAAAGATATTTTATATTTTATTCAACATATGGTACATAATTTATTGCTCAAGTTCCATATTTTCAGTTTCAACAAATGATACAAAAGGCTTATGATAACTAAAATACGATACAATAGTTTAAGTCTCAATTTGCTTGATAAATCTTTGGAATACTGCATCTATTACCGTTTTTGATCTCGTAGTTGATTGAGTGCGATTGTTACACATTTTTAAATAAAATGTTGTATCGAGAAACTCAATCAAAGCAAGCGCTGCATCTGATTTAAAATTTATGTTAAAATCCCCACTAAAATCATCGGAATTTTATCATAATTTTTTTTGAGAATTCGCGATACCTCTGGGGTATATTTTTCCTGTTTTTTTTTAATTAATTTTATTTTCATTTTTTTTGCGTCGATATTGTTGACACATTTCGGCATTAGTTTTCGGCATTTTATAAAATTTATTATTTAGCACAACAAGATATAAAAATACCCACAAACACTGTAAAATAATAACACACCATGCCGACTTCTTACTAAAAAGCTGTAATACGCAGCCGCATACGCAGCCGCATACGTTAAATGCTCAAATACAAGCAAGCATTAAACAGTTCAGGATCTTCTATCACTATTACTTAACACGAGTGTAACCCTAAGGCTCTTACTCTTTGAGCTTCGAACAAGTGGGCAACAGCCATTCACGGATTTGGAATTTTGACTGGATAAGGACTGGAGACCGGTCTCCAGCCCTTCCCATGATGGCGGTTCTCAAAAATGGCCGAGAAAGAATTTTGAATCTAGATTTTGAAAAATAAAATTTCTATAGAGGATGCAGCTTTCACTACCCGGGATAGGTTGATAGATAGCCCATCACTCCAGGGAGTGCCTGGGACGTTTAAAGCGCGAGGGGTCGTCTATGTTGTAATCAGTAGCTTCCCTCACGAGGGGGTTCTCGTGGGTTATTGAGCAATCGAATACTTTCCGATTGCGGTCTCTGATTATACTCCTGATGGAAGGCAGGTTCAAGTCTTCAAGTATCCGATCGTTCCGCACATACCACGGAGCATTCGTTATCATCCTCAGGACTTTCATTTGCGCCCGTTCCAGGACGCGAATGCTAGTCCTGCAGGTTTGGCCCCAGGCGGCTGAGGCATACAAAATGACAGGCCTGAACATCATTTTATAGATCTTGACTTTATTTTTAAAGAAAGTTCACTTCCTCTATTAATCAGAGGGTAAAGTGCGCCGATTTTTCTTAGCAATTTTGTTTTTGATTATATTCACATGCGGCTTCCAGGTGAGCCGACGATCCACAGTAACCACCAAGTACTTGACTTGTTCCGACCATTCTATCTCCCTTCCAGAGATAGTCACTTCCTCTCCGGTTGTTTCTCTTGCGACCCATCGAGATCGCTTGTGTTTTATCGGGATTTAACTTTATTTTCCACTCCAGGTACCACTGCTGGAGGTCGTTCAATGCATTCTGCAAATAAACAACACCCATCAGGTGGTTGGCTGACGAGGAAAGTAAGGCCGTATCATCGGCGAACAGGGAGATTTTCACGTGTTCGGTTCGTGGTATATCGGAGGTGAAGAGTGCGTATAATACAGGAGACAGTACTGCCCCCTGAGGAACGCCGGCCTCAATTTCTTTCGGGTCCGAGAGGAAATCGTCAACCTTGGTCTGAAATGTCCTACCCACGAGGAACGACTTTATCCACTTCACCAGGCTCAAAGGCAAGTGGAAATCGATCAATTTGCAGAGCAGGCCTTCGTGCCATACTCTGTCAAATGCTTTACTTATGTCTAGAAGGACAATATGAGCACTATTGTTGGTGTTTAGTGAAGAGATTGTATTTTCCACCAGCCTCAAAACCTGTAGCTCGGTGGAGTGAGCGCGACGAAAGCCGAACTGCTCATTCGGTAGGACATTTCTGTCCTCCACTTCATCGTCAAGCCTTTCGAGAACGATTTTTTCAGCCAACTTAGCTGAACAGCATAACAAACTGATTGGTCGATAATTTTGCGGGAAGGTCGGGTTCTGACCTTCTTTCGGGATCATGACCACGATGGCATGCTTCCACCTTCGAAGAAATCTTTTGAGGCGCAGTGAATTGTTGATGATATTCAATAATGACTGCACCTGGTTATCCGGAAAATTCCTAATCATACAATTAGAAATTCCGTCACAACCAGGCGCTTTTTTGGGATTTAATCCTTTGATATGCGCCTTAAGTTCATCCAACGAAGCTGGACGAATGACATCACGATCAGGTTCTCTTAGAGTGCGGTGAACCCGGTTTTCTAGCAAAAGATCACGATCCAGATCATCGTCTGGATGCTCATTAAGTTTAAATTGTCTTTCCATCGAGTCAGCAAAAGCTTGAGCTTTGGACTCGGAGTCGTAGCACATGCCGAGCTCTCCATGAATAGGGGGGAAATCAGTCTTTTGACTTTAAATTTCGATTTAATTTCCAAAGTTGTCCGTCATTTTCTAAATTTTCTAATGTGTTGCCAAATCTTTCGTTTCTGAACTCGGTTACGTTATTTCTAACCTCCCTATTCAACTCATTTAGACGGATTCTGTCCCCAGCGAACAGACTCCTTTGATAGGCTCTTCTGGCCCGATTTCGATCTCGAATAAGATTTTTAATTCTTCGAGGAAATTCATCTTGATATCTAGGAGCCGGTTCCCTTCGGGAGGAATCCCTGAGAGCATTTCCAACTCAAGTGGAGAATCAATTCTCTCAGGAGTACAGTAACCTGTCTCTAGAAGCGAACGGAACCTCTCCCAGTCCACCTTGGTGCACATACGATCTGTCTGGGGCGGTGGATCACCCCCTAGAGTTGAAATCACCGGGTTGTGATCAGAGCCCAACTCGGAGAGAGTACGAATGTCCCAATTCCAGGTGATGTTCCTGGCCAAAGCATTGTCAAGCACATCGGGCCTGAGATGACCGAAATGCGTTGGCTCATCCGGAGCCAACACCTGGTATTCATTCCTTTCAAAATGTTGCCACAGTCGCCTACCATTCTGATTGGTGACACGACTCCATTGTGTGTGCTTAGCGTTCAGATCGCCCATGACCAAAACAGGTTGATCTGTTTCCATCAAGAGTGTATCGAGCGCTTCAGGAAGTATTCGATTGTTCGGGGGGTTATAAGCACTGATCAAACGCATAGGACCACTCCTCGTGTTGAAAACAATACCTACAGTTTCTATACCATGGGTATCATCATTGGAAATGCCAAGCTGAACATGCGAATGACAGCGTTTCACCAAAATGGCAACGCCGCCACCCGGACGTCCAAGTCGATCATTTCTGAGCATTTTGTAGTTAGGAAATCTAACAGTTTCTCCATTAAGACGAGTCTCCTGCAGAAAAGCAACATCAATGTTGTTTTCTACAAGAAACTCTTGAAACTCAAGTCTATTCTGGAGAAGGCCATTACAATCCCAACTCACAGCTTTGATGAAGTTCGGAAGCTGCCTTTCACCCATTAGTTAGGGTTGAAACCGGTCGAGAGTGTTGCAGCAGCCTCAGCGAACTGTGCAAGCAGTGTCCTCATTTGATCTAAAGTCGACAGAATATCTCTCGGACTATTAAGCTGAGATGTCTGTGCAGGAGGGTTATCACGGGCCGCCGCTGCATACGACATCCCCGACTGCGTCCTGCCTGAATGTGCAGGAAAAAATCTAGGATTGTGGTGCCCCGTGTTCGGGGGGTTCACCCTACGCCTTATTCGAGGACACTTAGGGCATCCCCGATAATTCGCAGTGTGCTCCCCCTCACAATTTGCACACTTTGCTTTTTCGGATTTTGGCTTGACACAATCCTTAGATATATGATTTTCCCCGCATTTGACGCAAGCGGTGGTGGCACAGCAGTTCAGCTGACAGTGGCCAAACTTTTGACAACGGTAACATTGTCCCACAGAGGCCCTTGGCCTCTGTGGTTCCGCTGTCACTCTGACATTCAGGATATCTTTAACATTGAATATGTCACGCTGTTCCTTGCTTCTCAGAACCAAGACAAGAGGGAGAACTTTCTTCTCTCCGTTCAACTTATGTAGTCGTGCCACTGATTCCGGGTAAAACCCTGTCAACCAGCTCAGCTTTAATGTCGTCACAAGTAATAAACTCGGGGACGCCTCTGAAGACGACCCTGAGTTTCTTATCTTCAGGGAGAGTGTATGTATGGAAAGGGATCTTTTGATCCCTGAAGATGCTCGAGATCTTTCTATAATCATCGGGTGAACTTGGAAAAATTTTTATTCCGTCGAATACGTTTTTTGCAGGTTGGTCTAACTTGATGTTGTTTGATTTGAAAAGTGAGTTAACTGTTACCCACTTGCTCTTGTCCCTAACAGTGATAGGAGGTACCTGCTGTTTTTTGATCGTTAGTGGTGTCTGTTCTGTTTGTGGTCGTACAGAGTCGTTGGTAATGTCCATATTTGTATCGTCTTCGGTCAAATTTTGAGAATTTTGGGAATTTTCAGTCGTTGCGGGGATGCTAGAACCCTCAGTAGAATTTAAAATTTGGTTTGGGGAATTTTCTAAGCCCTGGTCCGAAATGAGCGCACTGGCTGAATCCGCCCCTGGATTTCTGGGACAATCGACGTAGGATTCGTTTAATGTCACGTCTGACAGAACTTGAAATTTATTTGAGATTTTGACGTTTGTGGAATTTTGCAAATTTTGATCTAAATTAGTATCTACAACTATTCGAGAACTTCTACGAGTGCCAAGGAAGCTTGAAGAGGGTTTTAACGTGCCTTTGGGTGGTGGTAGAGCTGGGAAATCATTTCTATTGTGCTTCTTTGGAGCTGGTGTGCTGCTATCAGTTCCAACTTCAGCCTTTTTGGTGGATATCAGGTTGCTAATCACAGGGATTTTCAACAGGTCATCTCCGAGGGAGTTCAGCAAAGTCCCCAGCACCTCCAGGAGATCGGCCTTCGAGAGAGAGCCGATCCCCAGGAACACTGATTTCTTCACATCCAGACTACCTTTACCAGGGGGCTTGTCGATTTCCACTGGGTAGGATTTTCGTCGGGAATTCAATGTAGAGGGTGGATGGGGGGTTCTTCTCCTGATCTTTGGCACAAGACCGTCAACCAATTGAAGAAAAAGCTTTATAACACTTAATATTCGCAGAGCGAAATTCGACAGTGTCGTCCGGAGCTATACAGGGCCGGACTTTTTTGCATTAAACAGTGTGCAATATACATACACACCGACATTTGCTCTCTCGCTCTGGCTCACTAATTACAGGCGACTATGCTCAGGAGACGGGAGTGAGGATGCTACGAAGCATGGCACAAAGAGGAGAGACCGATAATATAAAATAGTATGTATATTTCTGTCTCATTCTTTGCCGGCTTCATCCTACACATTTTTGTATTTGTGTCTCTTACCTGGGGTTTTTTCCGTTGCATCCGGTTTGAAATCACAACGATTCTAAAGAAGTTTCACTTCAAAAATATTATATGTGATATCAATCATTGTCGAGAAAATAGAAATTATTTGCACCAACTTTTTACTAAGTCATCCAGAGACCCTCAATTTGTGTGAAATACGCTGTGGTCCCTTATATTAGTCTCAAACATGAGTTTTGTGATTTCTGGTTTCTTCTAGTGTCAATAACATATCGATACATGGAACGTAGACAACATCACGTGATTGAAGAGAGAATGTACTAAACTATAACACAAATTTATTTTCGATTTAGAGTTGAGAAAGTGTATGTGCCCATAAATGAGCTTCAGAGAAGTATAAGCATTTTCGGGTTTCGGAGAGCCCAAGATTCTTACAATAATTTACAAATTCGATTGTGTCATTACCAATTTGTACAGGGTGATTCAAAACTACTTTGACAAACTTCAGGAGGTTATTCCTTACAATATTCCAATATGAATTGTCAAAATAAATACAGGTCCGGTAACGCTTCGTTTCCAAGATACAGGGTGTTGAAGTTTCATTTTTATTTTCGATTTTTTCAAATAACTTCCGGAATATCGACCCTTACCAAACGGAAATTGGTATTGGGAGGTTTTCTGAGGTATCAAATTCGAACCTGATGTATTATTGCTCTTACTCGTGGAGGGGGGCACCTATACTTTTTTTTTTAAGATTCATAACTTTTTTGAGCGTACTTCTAGCACATTTTTCAGTGAAAAAATCAATTTATCTATCAAATCTACGTGGAAAAGCTACCCCTGTTACAAGTCGCTATAAGCAACCGTTTTCTAGATATTTTGAATTGATTATTTGATAATTGATGCATATCGAAGTTATTACCATTATTTTGCATTTTTCACAAGAATGCTTGGGAAATGAATTTGACGTGCAAGGAAGTAGTTTTGGTAATTACATATTATGTGACAGTTAAACGTTTTGTTGTTTTGTTGAAGTTTCTGTAGGTTTTAAAACACTAATTTTGAAAAAATGGATTATTTGAACAATAATACTCATTTAGCCGATATGCATTTCGTTTATGGCTTTGCGGATGGCAATGCGCGCGAAGCAAGACGTATTTACCAGGAGCAATTTCCTAATCGAATACTGCCTTTACTATTTAACCGTCGTTTGGCAGAAATAGGTAGCTTCAAGAGGGCAGCTGATATTATTGGAGTACCACGAGCAGTCCGAATCTCAAAATTGAGAAAAGCTGTTTTGAACGCTCTCGGGGAGAATCCAGAAAAAAGTACTAGAATAATTGCTGAAGCTCCCAATTCTACTCAGTCCACAGTTTGGAGAATCATCGACGATCAACAATTTTTTCCAAACCATATTCAAAGGGTACAAGCTCTTTGGCCACGAGACTTTCCCCAACGCATAACAATGTGTCAGTTGTTTTTGAGAAAATTGGCTGGGAATCCTCAATTTTCAGGATATGTACTCTTCACGGACGAGGCAAACTTCTCACGAAATGCTATCACAAACTTTCAGAAAAACCATGTTTGGGCTCTGGAAAATCCGCACACAGTTAGTGAAAGACATTATCAGTATCAATTTTCTGTAAATGTGGGTGCGGCATTAATTGATAATTACTTGATAGGTCCTTTCTCCCTTCCTTTTCGACTGAATGACGCAACTTACAGAGACTTCTCAGAAAATGAATTGCCGGGACTACTTCAGAATGTACCATTAGAAATTCGTTCCCGCATGTGGTTTATGCATGATGGGGCTCCGGCCCATTTTAGCGTTGTAGCCAGGGGATTCCTTAACACTGTCTATCCAAATCGATGGATCGGTAGGGGTGTAGAAGAACCTAACCAGGCGTGGGCGGTGGTCCTCAACAATAAAAAACACCAATAATTTTTGAGCGGGTACGAGATTCAATGACTAGAAGACTGAATTCCTGTACCTTCGCTGGAGGTGGACACTTTGAACAATTTATTTGAATACAATTTACTTTCCTTTATTTTATTTTATTTTATTCTACATATTCAAAATTTCTTGAAATCAAATGTTGATATTTCTTGCAAATTTCATTGAAACAAATACAGATTTTGCACCCTTGATACAAAAAAATTATTTCAAACGACTGAAAATAAATGGAATAGGTAGCGCCCCCTACAAAAAAACCAAAACTACTTACTCAAACGTCAAACTCATTTCTTAAGCATTCTTGTGAAAAATGCAAAATAATGGTAATAACTTCAACGCGCATCGATTATCATATAATCGAAATTTTCAAGTCCAAATATCTAGAAAAAGGTTGCTTATAGCGATTTGTAACAGAAGTAGCTTTTTCACGTAGATATGATAAAAAAATTAATTTTTTACTGAAAAATGTGCTAGAAGTACGCTCAAAAAAGTTATGAATCTTCAAAAAGAAAAAGACGTGTAGGTGGCGCCCCCTACGAGTGAGAGCAATAATAACATACGGTTCAAATTCAACACCTCAAAAAACTCCTTAGTACCAATTTTCGTTGAATTAAGGTCAGAATTTCGAAAGTTATTTGAAAAAAAACGAAAATAAAAATAAAACTTCAACACCATGTTTATATATTCATTTGGACAATTCATATTAGAATATTGTGAGGAATCACCTCCTGAAGTTTGTCAAAGTACTTTTGATTCATTCTGTATAAGCAAGGTATTCAGCGCTTCATATCTCAGATTGTCCGAACGAAATATAATACCGACCGATTTTTTCGAATTGATTTCAAGTTAATGCTCGTAAGTTACATCTAGAAGTTCATTCAAATCAGAGTTGATGAAACCATTGGCTTCAATTATATCACAAAATCTAAATCTCGTCCAAAGTGGAACATAAGCCTCTTAAATGTGTTTCCGGTATCTTCTTCCTTGAGTAATTGGAATCCAGTTGGCTGAAATCATTCAATCATCGTGTCAGTGATCTTCCACTACTCGTCTCATGAACTCAACTTTCCAATTATCCCACTCCATCCCATTCATTAATGTTCTTTCTTATGTTAATTAATGTATTCTACTTCGATATTTCTGCTTTGTTTGCCATTATTCACTAAATTCCACAATGTCAATCCTAGCATGGATGTTTTTTGTTAAGCCCTATGAGGTTTATAGGAATACAACGTCAGGATATAAATTGATTCATGATATTCCATTGATTGGCAAAGTAGGAGATAACAGAGAACATTATTGAGTCTTGTTTATGTGATATAATGATGATAAATCGACTTTATTCACCATAGGATACAAGGCCAAAAAACCAATGGTAAAAGTGAAATGAAAAACATGGTGAATAGGTGGAGTGTCAGCCTAGGCTGTTTTTAAACCCAACCTTTACAAATAGTAAAAATATAAAGAATGTATAGATAAGAAGAGGAGAAACGATAGTAAGCTATGGTCATGGGGTGGAAAAGTAGGAATATATTGATCATGGGAATGCAGTTTCAGCCTTTTTTTGAAATTATTATTTATATAAGACCTAAATTCAGTGGGTAGCATATTGTAGTATTTTGGTGCAGAATAAAAAAAACTGTGAGTGAAGATAGATGATTTATGCTTGGGGATGACTAAAATTGACCTATTGCGTGTATATTTGAAAAAGTTTCGAGTTTTTTTGCAAGATAATCCGGTTTACGATTTATCAATAGATTATGGGTGGTGGTCAAGAGGTGCAAGGCTCTAAGCTTCTCCAGATTCAGCCAGCCTGATTCCTTCAATATAGGGGATATATGGCTTCAAAAGAACATTTTCCATGGAAGTATCTGTGAAACAGATAGATGTCGCCCACTCCTATGCGGAATTCTAGAGTTGTGAGAGAATAAGTATTCATCTAAGCGAATAGGCCAGTCATTGTGGTCTATTATCCAGTAAAAGCTCAAAATTATGTGGACCATAATTCTATTTCTGTTGATAGGTTCGGAAAAATGTGTAGATTGATATTCTGGAAAGTTCTATAGTCCAGCAGGTCGGAGATATAAAAGAAATCAAAAACTGTTTCTCAAGGTTTTTGGTCTTAATTCCAGGAATGAACTACTTTATAGTTAAATGAAATATATTCGTAGAAAGATTGGTTGTTTCACGTATTCAACGGTTATCTTCCCAAATGCAATAGTTTCAAGTGGGAAAAACCTTGTGAAAAAATTGTCATGAAATCTTTCGGAAAATTGCTTCTAGTGGCTCTTGGCAAGAGGTCAGACATATTTATTTTCTATATTTAAATGAGATTAAAAGTATCCCAGGTGAAATTAGGTGAGAAGCAATCATTTTCATTGAATTTTATTATATAAGTAAGTACAAAAAGTCAGCATAAGTATAAAAAAATCATTTTTAATGCGGCCTCAATACTGATTATCATTGTCATCATTTCCATTTGCCCTTTTCATTGTGGTTCTCAGCTACATCAACGTCTCCTTCGATTCCGTTTTCATCTGAAAACTTTCGCAGGTATCCATACAACAACTTTTGCAAATATTCTTCCCACACTTACAAATATCTAACATACATCCAGATATTCATATGGACATCCCATTTCACATTTTTTCTGGATAAGCAGGTATTTTGCATAGAAATTAAGTGGTTCTAAATGAGTTTCATCCACATTTATCGTGAGTAGACGACTTCGATGATCTTTGAAAAATAGTTTTCTTCAATAGATTTCGAATTTTGCAATGTATTAGCTCCATATGAAAAAGCTGTGTCGTCTGCAGAATACACTATATCCCCTTCAGATCCTGCATTATGAATCTGATTGAGATATAGGGTGAATGGAATTGGTCCATGGGGGTAATCCTTATCTAATCAGATTCAAAACCCTACTAGTTCCATCAGCAATTTTCACACATTGTTTCCTAACTTCTAGGTAACTCTTGAATGATGAATATTGTGTACCTTTATAACCATACCCTTCAAAGTCTTCGGAAAGTTGGATGTGACTAACTGTATCAAACG
Source organism: Gonioctena quinquepunctata (assembly GCA_018342105.1). NCBI lineage: Eukaryota > Metazoa > Arthropoda > Insecta > Coleoptera > Chrysomelidae > Gonioctena > Gonioctena quinquepunctata. The sequence goes on from JAFIRS010005509.1 coordinate 48,534, forward strand.
CTTTCGCTAGGTCGTCAAAGATACTTGAGGTTGGTCTTTTTGTCTCTGTTGGTTTCTATTTCATTCATCACACTTGATTATGCATTTTGTGTGGATTTTCTTTGTCGAAACCATATTGTTTCTTTGAAAGAAAATGTTTTCTCTCAAGGAAGTTCACAAATCTCCTCTTGATGGCGTTTTCATAAACTTCAGGTAGGTTGAATATTGAGGAAATCACATTCAACTTCCCACCGTTTTTGTGTATTGGACTCGCAACATATCTCTCGAAGACTACAGTCCATTTCCTTCTGGGAAATACTTTTGTTATTGAAGCAGTTATTTCATTCACATTCATTTATGGTACCCTCTCAAATTTTCTAGGTCTGGTGATTTTTCTACTGATGAAAAAATCATTGACTCTTTATCTTTTTCATCATTTGATATTTCCCCATTATCCAGTCTATGTTTATTTGGTGTAATTCTATTCATGAATTGATTCATTGATTTGCATAATTTCTATGATTCATTGATTTGTTGAAAATATGAACAGGATGTTCATAAAATCAGATGTGGAATCATCTGGAAGATAAACTTAAGGCACTATCTTCCATCGTCAAGATAACCTCCAATAGAAAATCAAATAACTAACTGAATGAAAATGCAAATTTTCAATTACAGATTTTTTCTTTTAGTTCTTTTCAGAATATCTATCAGATGTAGTTCAATGTCCAGCGTGGCTTTAGCCGGTGGAGTTGTTGTTTTCTGTTAGACGTTCACAAAAAATAACTTCATTTATCGTGGATTTTTCAATTCACAGAAAAATATTTCTGGTCCATATTCAATTGAGAATGTTTCCCTTTTCTATGATTCAGTTTTTATCATCATTCAATTCTTCCTGATAGTATTCCGGTGTAGTTTCGATTACAAATCATTCAAATATATTTTTATTTTTATTATAAATTCCTCTATTTTCTATATCGAATTTTTTCTTCATATTTCTGTATAGCACTTCTTTTTTCCTGCGGACTCCAAAAGACCATTCGTCATCTGAGAATTTATTTTTCCATCTTTCAATTTTCATCCGATTCGTACTTTCTTCTTTCATGTTTTGAATTTTAAATATCAACATGTCTGTTGAATTTTCTGTGTTATCAGCGGAGTATACTTTTAGCCAGGTCTCCTCTCGAGCACATTCTAATTATCTTGTAAACCACCATAAATTCTTATTTTTATTTATTCTTTATTGGTCGTAGAAAAAATAGTGTATGCAACAATCATGTAATGGCTATCAATACACTCGCACACTTACCTCGTGCTCATGTATGAATAGCTTTCATTACATGATCGTTTCATAATTATACTATTATGACACACTTGTATTTGTACCTGTTAATGAATATCATTAATTTTTCCACCATTTTTCACATTAAATACATAATTATGTCAACCATTCAGTCATATCGGTACCCGAAATTTATGAAGTTAGGTTTCAATATTCTACAAGCAAGTACATTCCGTAGGAATATGCATATTATTACGTGTATATAGATAAACCTCGTGAATTTCAGAAAGATAATATTTTTTATACGCTTTTTTGGTTCGATGCAGAACACAGTTTTGATAAATATGCTTACATTTTTCGTTTACTTGCGTGAGTTGATTGAATATAAGATAGAATATTGAAAAATAAATCCTTATTTTTTTTATTTTATATAGCTGATGTCAGGTGATTAATAGATTGGAAGGGCCAGATCTCGACTTTCGAATTACCTCAGATTCTTCTGGTGAATCTGGCGAAAATATGACATAAAATTCCCTTCTATTATTATACATACAAAAAAAGACTTCAACAGTATTAACAATATAAATGATATCGAAAACTCAAGCCAGATTTATAACAAACTTCTTCAATCTGTTTATATTGGTAAAAATAAAAACTGATCCTTACGTGTTGCCATGAAAGTACAGTAAAGCTCATCTAACTTAATCTTCTAAATAATCCAGTCTTATCCAAACACGAGAAAAATCAACATAAGTTCGACCAAAGAAAGAAATCCAAGAGTAAGAACATTTCTAAGTACCATAATGAAATTACGCTATTTCATATACACTCCGTGATTTTTCCGGCAGAAGGGAGTCCACGATATTTCGCGTCATTTCTTCCAAATCAGAAGGTGAACTACCAGTTTTACAATCACTCATTATTATTCAAATTATATTCAATTCCACGTGACGATTGTGTTTGACAGCAGAAAAATAAATATTGCCGTTATAACCTGACGTTGTCAAGGAAATGGCAAAGCACAGCTCACTTACCTACTAATATTCAAAACTACACATATCCTTACTCCTTCAAAAATAGTTGTCATTGTGACATGTCAAAAATGCAGTTTTAAATTTTTCGAAAATGTATTAATATAAATGCCATCAGATAATTTTTTTTTATTGGTGCCCCATTTTACCCATTTGAAGCACGCTTCAGCGTGTTTAAGTCGAACTTTAAAAAACGCGCGTTTTTCAAGTTACCATGGCAACATCAACAAATCGAGAAACGAGAAGTCTAAATGACACATTTTTTATTATTGATCTGACAGGAGTACCTTGTAACGTCAAATGAAATATTACTAACAACTCGTTCAATTACATGAGATACCTCTTGCTCCTCCATCTATTTGATGAACTTTTCATATTCTTTTTTATATATATATATATCACGGAATTTTCGCGGTATTAACTGCGATTCTGCCTCACTATTCAAAAAAATCGTATTAAATAATTCATTTTTGGGAAAAATTTTTAAAAGATATACCGATGTCACATCACGAATTCAACCATTTTGCATTATTAGTTCTTAATTCTATTTTTTGTAGTAATAATACCAGTATATATGATTTCAAAATGCACCAATAAAAAAAAATAGCCTAAAGTATTCGTGGATAACTGGTCTTAAAAACACTTGCTCTATTTCGAGCACTCCGGCTGCGCCGTCGTGCTCGAAAAATCACGCGTGTTTTGAAGCCCTTTTTATCGACTTATACTTCAATATAATAGTATGTAATACGAATCATAAACAATCATTATGGCACACGTCGTGTTATCGGACTCGGCTACGCCTCGCCCAATAATATTCACGACTTGTACCATAATGATAATTTTTATGATCCTTATTACATAAATAACTAGTATAACAACCTTTCCATCTTCGTTCACAGTACTTAATAATAAAAACAGATCTCCACATTTGCCATGAAAATACAGTGAGGCTCATATAATTCAATTTTTTAAATAATCCACTGTATTCATGAAGTGGAAAACATGATAGATAAACGAATACGATACGATACGAAAGCAGAAATATAAATAGAATATTTGTGATTCTACCTGAAGATGACAAAAACTTTGTCGAAACGTCGTTAAAATGAATTAAACGAATTGACCGAATCAAACCTTCATTCTGAGGAATTGATCCCCTATTTGGTAGCACTTGATTGTAAAGAAATGTGGTTTTATTGTTACATATCCTGTTCCCGTTATCAAAGCGGAATTAATAAGATACCAGTTTTTGTGTCTAAGCATAAGCTCCCAAACAGAAAAAGTTTTATCAAAATCGGCAACGTTGTTTTGGCGGGATGCTCGAACAAACAAACAAACAGACAGACAATTACAATTTTATAATAGTACACATATTGATTGTACCCTCTTCTTTTCCATAATGTTTATTTATTACTTGTTATTGAATCATCTTTACGTTCATATATTTTTCTTAAACCTTTTTCGATACATCAAGAATAAGTACCTATTTTTTACTGGTGTTTAGAAAACTGTACTTTGTTGTGTACTAAAAAATAAAAAAGATATTTAATTTTAAAAAAATTGTACTTTAGAAAAACTCATTGTCTACAAATTCACTATAAAGTACGACCTTCCACACTCGATAGTGAATATAATATTTTATACCAACGAAATAATTTGTTAAACCGAGCCGTCAGTAAAATATATCATCTTGTGAAAATTTTCTTTTATAAAGTACGTCTCTGCTTGTGGTCCATTCCCCGTTAAGCCTTATCGGCAATGAATGATAATGAGTCTCTTAGATGTATTGCAGTACTATATATCCATCGATAATAAACAGTGAGATATATGGTATCAGCCAGGTTTTGGTTGAGACAATTATATCAAAATCGTTTTCAATTCTTTTAAGTGAAATTTTGCTGATGCTTCTTACATTCATCAGAAAAAATTTCAGGTTGGTGTTAGTACATTTCAGAACGTTATTGAGCTCGGAGGTATTTTTAGAAATATTGGTTTCAATTTCAAAGTTATTAATGTATTAATTGATCTTCTACAAAGTTTATTGGATATTATAAAAAGGTCATCTTTAGCGAATTGGGTAAAGTATAGAGAAGTAGTTGATCAATATACTGAGAACTCTACCGGTTAATTAATACAAAACAATTAGTACAATACAATAATAATACAATACGGCTTCACTGCAGTGAAATTACTTCAGAAACATTTCTATTCATTTCATCGTCATGTTGGTTTCCAAGGTTGCTTCTTGTTTTTTTATTTTCGATCATGACGTTTGCTAATAACCGATATTGGTCTTGGGATAAAAAGAGCTCTCTGCATATATTTTCGCAGTCGGAGATAAATGTTCAATGGAAGTATTTCGGGCCAAGAGGATATTGAATGAATGACCCTATTCCGTTGTTTTTATAGAACTCCGTGAAGAAGCTATAAATAGTGTCCAGGTTCCGGTTCAGTATTCGGGGGAGAAAAATATTCCGTTCGTTTTTAAGAACAAAATAACAAACAAGCCAGTATTGTTATCGAAATCGCATACTAAGAATTTTCTATTTCACGGTAGACAGAGTATTCATTGAAATCTGAAACAGATGTATAGTCACAATCTCATATACTTCAAGATGAAAATCGACCGTTGATACACTTATTTCAAGCCGAGATTTCACAATTATTATTTTAGAAGAGGTTTGTGGAAGTTGCAGGCAACGGAAGGATGATGAGGAACAAAAACACTCCTCTTCAACAATTCGGAACGTTTCTAATCTTAAATAAATCCGGTTTTCGGAAGATTTCCAAAGTATCAGGAAGTGATTCCTTTCAACAGGAGTGAAGAGTGTATAAGTCTGTTGATTGAATTTTCGTGTCAAGTGTGAGCAACAGCACTTGTACAAGAATTATCCTTATTGGTCTGTGTGCTTTTGCACATTCTGATATATATTCCATCAGAGACTCTACTAAGAGTCAAGTGATCAGTTCATTATATAATGAAACTGTTTTGATTGATTTTTGTACAGTATTTCCAGATCTGGGTGATTTTCAGCAAATTTTCTATTAGATTTTCAAATTCTCATTGAAATTGAAGAAGTAAGAAATAAAAAATTCTTCAAAATCCATATTCTCCCCACACAAAAAATAACTTCTTTAGTATAATGAGAAAAATACTATCCATAATCAATCAATCAATTCATTCACCAATTATACATTATGTGATATGACAAAATTAAGTGACAAGAAAAGGTCTTTCTTGTACAAATGCGTGATCTGAATGATAACACTGAATGTAATGGAATATTATCATGAGTATACTTTATAACATAGTTCCGGTATAAGAAAAAAATGTTCTGTTTGGAAAATTTGGCATGGAAATCATTCCATAATAATCGTATATAATACTTTTTCTCAAAAGCCAGCAGATGGGGTGAAACAGTATTCACCAAAGTCCTCTATATTTTTTATCCTGTTGCCGTTGGAACTTTTGGAGTTTTCGGCCCCAATGCTTTGGAATTCATTGGAGGAATAGGAAGACGTTTAACAGAAGTGACCGTGATAAAAAAGCAACACGATTTTCATTCCATATAATTAGCATTGCGATCCAGAGAGGTAATGCCCCTTCTGTATTGAAAACTATTCATTTATATCGGCAATTGAATAAGTTTTTTTTAAATAAGTAGATATACAACGTTCGTTCTAAGTCGGGGGTCGTCATCGTCGTATAATTATACATTTTCCGATGCTAAAAGGGTTTAGGAAGCTAACTCTGTTATTATTAGAGATACAGCAGCGTGCGAGTACTCTAACAAGACAACTTTTACTGGAGATTGTGAAAATGAAAAGTATGGGTGTATAGCAGTTGAATTGCCTATTCTACATTCTGAGTAACATGTCTGTTTTGAGTCAAAGATGTATTATGTGCTTTTTTTAGTAAATATTCACTCATCAAGTGATTGAAACATAAATATAAAAATATTTTTGATAGTACATTTTCCCAATGGAACAATAAGCATTCGAAATAAATATATTTGACAGTCTATCCCTTATGGAACAACATTCGAAAATATATGTATGGGTAATAAGGATATGAGCCATAGGGGATAAGGGGGTGAATATATAGTATTTTTAATCATTTTACTAGTCATTGAAAATAAATATATTTGAGCTAATTTTATCATTTTAAGAAAAAATATCTATATCACATTCTGTTTTGGGGATATAATTGAGGTATAGTAAATTTAAAACATAAATATGAAAGTATTTATGACAGCTCCACACTCTGAATAGACAATAAGCACTCGAAATGAATAAATTTGAGGGTCTCTAATATAAAGCATTCCAATTGTTCTTAATGTTTGCGTGTATTATAGGAGTGGTAAATTTTTATATATGAAAGGTCATTATTGTGTGGAATGGATAACATCAGAATCCTTGTATTCAAATTGAAAGGTTACTTGCAGGTATGTTAATAGGAGTGAGTTACTAGGAAAATGTCAAGACGAATGTAAGAGAATGCTCAACTTGAACTTTTTTTTGTAAAGTGTTGATTTTTTAAAAAAATACTAGAACGTGG
>JAFIRS010005510.1:0-25000 GCA_018342105.1 Gonioctena quinquepunctata
ATCTTCTTCCCTATATGTTTTTCGAATTTCTCTAAAACACTTTTTTTCTGACGGAGCTCCCATTTTACCCGTACACAAACTTTTCTTCTAGGATTTTCAGCTTTATTTATTTTTTTGCCTGTTTCTTTCCTTGTGTCTATTTCTTCTTGACTGTCCTGCATTACATCTTGACTTCTCCCTTGCAGGAAATGCATTTAAAAAACAGTGACACATGTATTTATTTATCCCTTACAAAGACCTCAAATACCAATTTGTATGACCCTAATTCGAAAACTAACAGAACCATTATGCAAACTTTCACCTTCCATTCCACCCCGTCAGGGGTTGAATTTCTAAAAACACTGAAATATATATTTCTTCTATTTGTAACTTAATATAATTTTTTATGACCCCAACTAGAAAACTAACGGAATTCGCATACAAACTTCCTATACCAATTTAACCTCCCTTCCACCCCCAAAAACAAATTTCATATCCTTACTTCGAAACTAACTATACAGACTTTAGGATTGAATTTTCAAAAACATTGAACACATTTATCTTCATTTGTGAAGAAGGGCCCAAATACTAATTTCCATGACTCTGATTTCAAAACCAACTTTACTTTCACTTTCACCCCCCTTCTCACCCACCTTTCCACCCCTCTAGGGATGAAATATCAGAAAAATATGCTGTCAAAATTCCAGCTCTTAGGTCCAGCGGTTTGATCTAGGCGTTATATCAGTTAATCAGTACGTCAGTTAGTCAGGACATGTAATTATATATGTACATATTACCCCAAACACAAGGTAGCTGCTGTGAACCGTTGGGAAGATCCCTGGAAGGTCTCATGTCTCCATCATCAGATCAATTCCGGTCCTCCATTTTGTTGTAGTGTCATCAGAACAACATAATATGTGCTAAGTTTCAACAGAATGGTTCACAGGTGTAGAATCAATAAATCACCCCCTATATTTCAAATTTATATGGGATCAACTTACAAGCATACCATATACTATGAAAAAATCATCTGAATCGGATATCCCAGTACAGTATGCGTGGTAGAATCGGTTGGGAACTAAAAATTCAGTGGGTGAACCAACAATCATTCCTCATTTTCCTACCCTAAGGAGTGGATTTTTTTTTCAAATCCAACTGGAACCAACCAACCATCAAAATGAGAATCATCAAAATTGGATTACTGTGCAAAAAGTTATGAGTGGTCATACATAAAAAAAATATATACGCGTCGACTAGAGTACCTCCTCCTTGTTTTTCGTCGGTTAAAAATGAATCCCATAAACTAAAACAGAAAAATCCTGTAACTAAAACTTATACGTAAAGAAAGAAAGAAAGAAAGTGTTTTACCATAATACATATCGATAACAATTTCGTGATCTATTCTAATAGAAATGTATGAATTGAACGCAGAAGAGTTTTAAAATGCTTTTTGAACATATTGGTAGGATAGTAAAAATGTCCAAGTGGGTATTACTATTGGAAGTTTTCATGTGGAGAATCAGTCTATTTCTTGTTATGTAGGAACTGCATTAATTGAATACTCAGAGATTGGTTAGCGCAAACGAAAAGTATATCGGAAAATTTCCTCCGGATAAATAAATCGTCCAAGTTTGTTGAATCTGAGGTTCTCATCATAACATTCGAAATGCCGATGGCGGAAATGTAGTTTAGATTTTTGACAATTTTTTTCTGGACATAGTCGATACGTAAGATGTATTTGTCATGAATAGGGTATAATTCAATTAAATTCCAATATAGGTATTACCATAGAGTTATGAATTGTTATAACATAGAGATGACTTCTAAATTATCTGGTATTTCTCAGGCTGAAGCCAACAGCTTTCGAAGCCTTCCTAACGATAACCTCAACATGGCTTTCTAACGGTTTTTTTTTAGGATGACCCATCTTCGGATTATAGTATCTGTTATTTATATAAAGATTTGTTGTCAAAGGAGTTAAACACTTCGATAAGATAATTCGGGAACATTTCTGTATATTGAGAACGAGCCTAGTGGTTGTGAAGTATTTGAAAAACGATTTAGATCATTCTGAAGGTCTAAGTAGTCCACGTTGTCTTTGATTCCTTTATGAATTTTTAATCATCCATAATAATATTTTAGATGCAATTAAAATTTTTCTATGATACTTAGAAAAATACTGAGTAGTAAGGGACCTAGGTGTGATCCATGTGGTACACCTGAGGTAATTACTGTTTCATGCGATTGAGAGTTATTCAAGGCGATATATTGGCATCTGTCAGAAATATAAGTGTCGAGAAGCCTCAATACATTGCCATATACACCAATATTTCCAAGTTTCGTCACCAGAGTTGGATGATGTACTATCGAATGCTTTGGAAAAGTCGGTGTACACCATATTCCATGGAGTTGAAAATATCTTGCACAAATGGAAGGAGACACTTATCTTCTTGTTGAAGTGTAATGTTATGCAAACCATTTGAGTTCACAAATTTTACTCCATATTAGTAGGAAAAATTGAGATGCAAACAATTAAACTGACATACAGAGGATCTAAGTTGATAATAACTAATGAAAAACCTTTTTGAAGACGAGCTTTTACTTAGGCCGTGTACTGAAATGTATGAAACAAGTTTGAGCCATCGCTGACAATGATTTGTTTTTTTTTCTATTATTTGGTTTCAAAAAGCTTGTCATGAAAATAGGTACCAAATAATTCGATTGGGCAGTGATTTGTTGGTAAGTAACAACTTCTCAAAGTACATAATTTTTACAAATATTCATAAAAGTAGGTACCAACTCATTTCATTGGTTGGTAAGTAACAATTCGTTGAAGTATTAATTTCATTACAATTCGCGCGACAAGCTTTTTGAAACTAAATAATTCAACAAAAAGTAATCGTATTATTGTCAGCGATGACTTAAACTTATTTTATACGTTTTATCACACGGCTTAAATGAAATCTTGTCTATAAAAAGGTTTTTTATTGAATATTCAATTTTTTGCTTTCCAGTTAGTTCGCCTTGATCTGTTCATTTCTAATAGAGCATCGTTATTACAAGGTCTCTTTCCTGTGAGTTTTGAGCAGAAAGAAATCATGATCTCTGACACCAAAAACTTCCACACATCAATTTTGAATGGAATCTGACCATAATCACGAACTCTTCCCATCTGAAGTCGCTATCTCGAATTCAGGATTTCGACAAAAAATTCATAATCTCCGAACCTGAAAACTCCCACATACCAATTTTGATTGAAATATGACCATAATCAGGAAAACTCGTCCTCTATCTTGAGGCCGCTATCTTGAGTTTATGAATTATGACCAAAAAATTCATAATATCCGACCCCAAAAATCCTTGCATACTAATTTTGAATCGAATCGGACCATGATCACAAAACTCGTCCTCCATATTGGGGCCGCCATCTTGCATTTCGACAAAAATTGCATAATATCCGACCCGGAGAACCCCCACACACCAATTTTGAATCGAATCGGACCATATTCACAGAACTGTCCGCCATATGGGAGCCGCCATCTCATGAATTTTGACAAACATTTTATAATCTCCGACCCCGAATACCCCACATCCCAATTTTGAATTGAATAGGACCACAATTACAAATCTCGTCCGCTATCTTGAAGTCGCCATTTTGTTTTTTTCTGTAACAAAAATTCCATAATGCATTGCCACCGGAATTATGAACACCTGCTAGGTCGGTCAAAATTCACCTGCGAGATTTGAACCAAACTAACAAACGAACGAACTAACTAACTAGCAACAGAAACTAAATAAAAACTTGTAAAAATCATTGAATATCCCAAAATGAAAATTCTTCATCTGGCGACTGAATTAGACAGAGGTCAAGTCAACAAAATTGAATGGAAATGTTTGGCTGGTTAATTTTCCCTAGTGTTTGTGTTGTGAAAATAAAACATTATCTGCGCAATTTGATCATAATATCTTGCGAAAAGAGCGGCAACACTGCCGGGTCTGTGAACGTGGATTAAATGTCAGAAATTGTATGTAATGGCTTGAGAACGCGGTAAAATATAATGGGCTTGTGAAGGTGACATAAACTATACAATTATATTTTTTTTCACTTTTTTTTACCCCTCTCAGTTCCAATTATTTTTGGAGATTGTAATAACTGTAGAACACCAAAATGTTTGTTGATATCATGAGTATTTCTAGTGGGTCTGTGGTGGTCTGATAATTGTAATGGTCTGACAACGTGGGTTGAATCTGTATATATATATATATATATATATATATATGTATATATCGGAAGCTCTTTATTATATATTATGTGTATAGATCAAAGGGTTGGAATTTCAGTACAAAACTCAATATCTTTCCTGCCAATGAATGAAACTTTGATTATAATAATAGTTTAAAAAAAATTTAAATAATAGTTTGAAAAAACTAAAAAACACGCTTTTATAGAAAACCAGACTAAAAAAATATAAAATAAGAAAAAAATGTATTTTATTTAAAAGAAAGCGTGGGTGCATGGTATCGCCTGGCCAACAATTATCTGTGATCTGAGACATTTCTTAATTTACTGCCCTAGGTGTGTAATGTACTATATAATTATTGATACCATGCACCCCACGCTTTTTATTCAAATAGAATACATTTTTTCCTCATTTTATATTTTTTCAGTCTGTTTTTCTATAGAAGCGTGTTTTTCAGTTTTTCCAAACCATTATTCATTCCCTACTTTTGAGTGTGGTTTATTTATGAGAGCGTGTTTTTTTATTTTTTCTCAAACTATTATTTTTATCATTTTTTGCAAACTAAAGAATGGAATAATCTTATTAAATTAGGTAATCATAATCTCCGACCCCAAAAACCCCCACATACCAATTTTGAATAAAATCAGACCATAATCACAAAACTCGGCCGCCATTTTAAAGCCGCCATCTCGAATTCCAATTTTAAAAGAATCATAATATTCGACCCCAAAACCCCCACATACCAATTTTAATAGAATCGGCTCATAATCACAAACTCGGCCGCCATTTTGAAGCCGCCATCTTGAATTTTCCAATTTTCACAGAAGAATCATAATATTCCGACCTCAGAAACCCCTCAGATACCAATTTTGAAGAGAATCAGATTATAATCACCAAAACTCGTACGCCATATTGGAGCCGCCATCTTGTTGTTCTTATTATGGAGAATCATAATTTCCGACCACGAAAACCCTCAGATACCAATTTTGAAGCGAATCGGATTATAATCACCAAACTCGTACGCCATATTGGAGCCGCCATTTTGTTGTTTTTCCAGACAAAAATGTATTATTGCATTGTCACCGGAATTATGTACACCTGCCAAATTTCAAATCATTCGGACGTCTGGAAGTGGGTCAAAATCGCGCCCAAAGGAGTCGGTTACAAACAAACAAACAAACAAACAAACAAACAAACAAACAATCATACAAGTGAAGCTAATATATGGCGTGTAAAAAGGATGACGGTTTATGCCACCCGATTCGATTTCTTCAATATTATAAGAAGATTATGAAAGTCAACCATTCAAATCATGTTTGCCTAAAGGTATTGCTGACCTATTCAATGATAGTGATGTAGCTTGCAAGTCCACAAATTTAAGAAGTTTTAAGAACACAAACTCTGGTGAAATTTGACTCTATTCTATGAATTCAACTTTTTTTCCACATACTCCAATAGGTTAGGACATAGAAGAGTAGTTTTATGTGAAATATAGATATTCCATTTCATTTAAATCTATTAGAATATTCTTTGACGAAACTTTTTTTTTTGTAAGTACTACCAGTGAAATATCTGTTGGACAGTAAATCATTTTCAGTTTTTCGTTTCAGACCTTTGAATATGTGGATGTTCTACTCTAGTGAAAGTTGGACAAAAGGTGTAGATATACATTCATCCATTGAAAGACTGCATTCATACTTGGATGCATTGAGTTGGGATGCCCTCCATGCGATGAATTATTACCTAAATATTTGCTACGAAGAAGATGAACTTCGACGGTGATCGCAGAAACATGAGCAGTACAGCTCTGGTGCGAGTCTTTGTGAAAAATTCGGTAAAGGAGATATGGACTTGAACCAGTTTTGTGAGAAAATGGTTGAATGTGATCTGAAAAGATATCTCCACGATCTGTTACCATACCTACCTGATGACATCATCCAGGAATATGAGCTGGCCCCTACCAATGATGATGATGAAGATGAAGATGAAGATGAAGATGAAGATGAAGATGAAGATGAAGATGAAGATGAAGATGAAGATGAAGATGAAGATGAAGATGAAGATGAAAACAATAATGATTCAGTGGATTAAGACATTATCAAATTGTAAAAAAATATTTCAAATAAAACTCAATCATCCATAAAATACATTCATTTATTTATCAACCTATACACTTGAAAAATAATTGATTAAAATATAAGGGTATAAATAAAGAAGTTTAAATATAATTGATACAGAGAAAAACTTTTCAATTCAACAGGAATTACGAACAGATCCATCCAATGCATTATATGTTAGAAATGCGTCATGCAGAAGAAGTGTTATTGGGAAATTTGGATTTTCTTGCTTCGAACTCCAGCAGGATATCCACTGTGGATGATTTGGTAGCATTTGGTTGATATCAACAATTGATAATGAATAAGAGATTGTCTTGGAATTGTCCGACATCCATAAGTGGCTCACTCATGTCCTTGTCATAGTTACTACGTTGAAAGTTATCATATGCATAGTATGCTGATGGGGTTAATTTTCTATCAAAGTCCAGATTCCAACGCTCGTATGGATACAATCCGATATTATTCATATCTGCATTCGTAAATTCCGTTACATCCATTGTGCTGTTCTCGGATGCATTAGTATTTTGCAAACCCATCATAATGAAGAGAGATGTTTCCAAATTGTTTGCTGTTTTTATTGGCCATATATCGGAAGATGTGCCACGTAATGATGGTAATTCGTAGAGATCCCACATACGGTAAACCAGTTTGATTATAGAATTCACTCCACTCTTACTGATTCTACTAAACAATTGCAACTCCTGCTTGTCATCGGGTACAATATGACGTTTCTTTCACTCGATCTTTATGATTTTCACATTAGCATCGTCATCTCCAATATAGGAATTCTTGAATAAGCGGGCTATTGAAATTAGTTCCTGTTCGGCATTGAGGATGCTTTTTTTGTAATCCTCGGCCAAACCTATCAAAAACTCGAGCGGAAGCTTTCCATTGAATACAAGACTGGCTATATCGGGGATATCCTGCTCCGTGTCTGAAAGTCCCCAACCAGTTGTCAAGAGTGTATGAGAATGAGACTATCCAAATGAAATCATATTCTCCATTGTTGAAGTTATCCCTGGTTTTCGAACAACAGAGATTTGTTCACCTCCCGTTTCATATTGAATTTCATCGCATAGAAATGCTTCAGAGTTGTATGAGAGATAGCATGGTTTGGTCCCATCTGTTGTTGTGAATTTTCCTTCTATGTGAATGAAGCTGTCAGCAATATCGAGTATCCCATTCTGATTATTGATGGCGATTCGAATTTCATCCAAATTTTCGAACAATGGTGATCTATATGGTATATAAGTATGCTCATGCAAACTCATGAGCGAATGATCAACTACTGGTTCATTGAAAATATTCAACTTGTCATTGATTGCTTCGAGCACCATTCTCTTAATTATTGTCATCATACTCTGAGTCCAATTGATTCAAGAAAATTGATATTTTCCACTGACAAAGTATTTTGTTACTGCTGCTCAACGCACACTCGTGAAATGACCTTGTTCCTGGATGATACTTCCGTTTTATTGATATTCGAATGAATTGATCTATCTGGGAAGCTTTCGTATTCAGAGTTGGCATTCATGTTATAGCAAAAACCCATTACATCTGTTATTATATTTCTTTCAGTTCCAATATGACGACAATCACAATCTCTTCTCCACTTCCAAAATCAATGAGACTATTTGTCTGATCTATTATGCGAACAGTGATGTTATCGATGAACTGGAGTCCTTCAGGGCTGATTGGCATATGAATGATGTCGTTTGATTCTTTGGTGATATTATAACCATGCTCAACATCAAGATCGAATGGAAGAAGAATATGATTTGTTTTCATTATTTATGTAAGAACCTGAAATTAGATTGCACTCCAAACGGATGGGTCTCACAATTGTAATATTTACAGAAAATACTGATTGATATGTTTTATTTTTGTTGTGCACACGTTTTTCGAATCCCAACAGGAGTGCTATCGAGTTTTCATGTATTAGATCCACATGAAATTTTGTTCGCAACATGCAATTGAATATGTTATTATTTGCACGGAGGCTAAAAACATCTTACAATGTTGCAGAATCGAGTTTTCGATTCGGAAAGAATGTAGATGCAAGATTTCATTGTATAAAATTATTTATTTTCTCTATCTCATATGCTCCACATGGTATTTCTAATCAATATCTCTCTATCTCGTAGGTGTCATCTGGAGGAATCACAAAATTGATTATATTGTTTTATTTTTGTGATGTTATGAATGGTATTGCATCCGTAGAATCCTGAAAGACCCAAACCATAAAGAGTATTCCTATCCAATTCAATTGGTGGATGAAAATCTGCACTGAGAACACTGCTCCCGACAGCTTGTAGCTCAAACTCCCTCGACATGACTGATGATATCTATTCCACATCAATTTATTGTTGGAAAGGGAAACATTCTCAATTGAATATTGATAGACAGATTTTTCTGTGAATTAAAAAATCCACGATTAAAATGAAATTATTTTTTGTGATTCCACATCTGATTTTATGAACATCCTGTTTATATTTTCAACAAATCAATTTATTGTTGTTCACAACACGTCAATTTTCACTTATTTAAAGTTCAATTTTTTAATTCCAAATCATTTTTGTTGGCACCGACATTAAAATCCTCAATGTTGCGATAACAGCTAAATATTTTACTGAGTATTGGTCCATCATTAACATCACTTGATATTGATGTGTTTACACTTCCATTGTCAGAGTTATGTTCGTAACAATATTGATATTTCAAAATATCGGTATCATTCTGAAGGTGTTCGGGAAGCCTTCCCCAAACTGAAGCAATCTCATGCGATGCACAAGAAATTAATACTTCCTTGGGCATATCTGCGAGTTGACCTTGACATTTTTCTTAGACTTCTCAACCTCGAATATGCTATGAGGGAATGCCCCATTCTCACAATGATCTCGCTGTCCATCTTCGGTGTTATATCCATTTTATTTTAATGATTATTGGGAGATAAACTTCAAGCAAAGATGGCCACACACAACTGTATTGAATTTCTGTTGACGTTCATAGTTATATATGATTTTTCCAAATGCATTTGGATCACTTCTGAAGTATTGAATCAATTCTACTGGTGGGGAAGATCTCCAAAACTATCGAAATATGAAATATATTTCCCAATTTTTCTGTATGCCACCCAATGTGTTCCTCGACAATTGATTCCATCCAAATTGACAACTGCTGTTTCACGATCACGTGGTCCTGATCTAGGTGAACTGTCATGCATGAAAACACCCAGAAAGTATGGGATCTTGATTTGTTTGGCATAATAATTGAGTTCGACGTCAGTGAGAGGTTTAAGAGGCAGGGCATCAATCAGTTGTTGAAATTAAATGGTTTCAAAAAGAAACCGAAACTTTCGCGGAAGTGCTTCAAGAAAATGCCATTGCAATCGCTTACCCATTGCAATCGTTTCCAATTTTCCATTGTGAAATTTTGCTTCAGTTAAAGCATCTCTGTGCGCTTTTGCTGAATTCACGGCTTCAGTTATATCTGCAGTTGCACCTGCTAAACTACCAAGTGAAGGCAATCCGGCAAAAATGAGTATGAACAATAAAATTCCACCCACTTTTGGAATAGGTATTATACGTGGTGTTCGAATTTTTTTCTTGCCACCAGCATCTTTGAGATACTTACGCGCCGCTTTTGATGCTATAAGAGTTGCTTTTTTTCTGTCACTTGTTACAAATTTATTACCTCCAGCTTTCTGTAATGCATCCCGAACTTTTTTAACTATGCCAGCCCCGAAAGCTACCTTTCTGATATTAGCTCTTTTTTTTCATCGATTTGTGTTCCCGCCCCTTCTTTGAACGATTATTCTTTCTTGTCTTGACGATGCTCGTATCACACCCCATACCAAAACGTATTTTCCTCTTGATTATGTTGGTGACGAGTAGGGCAGCTGCTAGTTCGCTAATACCAGCGTCCTTCGATTCAAGCAGCGTATTCAAGTTGTCCGTCAGCTCTATGTCTAGCCGTGAGATCGTTTGAATTCTTTGAATATTGTATGTCGTGTGTTTTGCATGCGATATCCAACTTGTTGATGCCTGGTTCGTTGCGATCCAAATGCCATTTAATTTTGTTCCCGGTCCACAATACTGATAGCCTCCTGGTAGAGGGAATTCGAATGGTAGTTTATTCATCAATGTATTAACTAATCTCTGACCTCGCTTGTGCACTCCACTTTTCTTACTTCTACACCATATCGTGGTAGACATTCAAATGAGACATGGTTCATATAATTTTCTTCAATGAGTGTCGAACCACCGAACGATGCGTATTGTAAAGCAGAAAGAAGAGGCCATAGTAGATAATTTGAATGAAAAATAGAAAGCGGTTTGTATGGGAGAAATCCTATGAAACATGGTCCATTACTTCCATCATCTGTTCGCTCGCTGATCATCGGTCCATCAATTCTGGAAAGACAAGTGCCATGATATCCTTACTGATATATCCACGAGGATTGCGTTTTGCAAATGTTTATCAAATCACTAAATCAGCCGAAATATGAATATTTGCGCAATGTATTAGCACCAATAAAAGGATTGTGCTTTTATACGTTCAGTAGTAATGCAGAAATGGTAGAACCCTCTGATGCCAAACCGAATTCAGTTTTCATTTTCGACGATGTGATATGTGAAGAACAAGATATTATCAGATCATATCTTTGTAGGGGCGTCACAAAGATATAGACTGTTTTTACCTTGCACAGACAGTTGGTGCGTGATAATACAAATTTCATCATCATGTTCAAGCAGGATGAGACGAATCTGAATCACATATTTTCTGATCATGTGTCACCAGGTGTCACATTCAAGGAATTTTAAATAATGTGTACGGAATGTTGAGGGCGATCAATATGGATTTCTGGTCATCGATGAAGATATAAATATACATATACGCAAAGGATTCGATGGCTTCATATATCTATAATAACTGAATAGAAAAAAACCCAAATTATCGGAGAACATCGTCGAGGTCATTTCAACACAGCAAATATTTCTTCTCATGATGAATATACTAAGAGATGAATGTGCAAATGTCCAAATAGATGTGAAACGTCAACTGGTTCATGCAACCGGAGCTGTACGGAAAAAAAATCAAATGTGGAATTGTGCAAGATAATAAAACATTGGAAAAACTTTATGTCCCGATAAATAAACCATTGAATGTTTCATCTATTGCGGAACCGTCTACGTCTTTGTTGAAGTATAAAGTTGGCAACATTGCATTATTTCTACATATTCATGTACTGTGCCTAAAAAGATGATATATGTGAGATGTCAATAAGTATTGTATACAAATAGAAAACCAAGCATTATGGAGATGAAGTTAAATAAAACTATTACAAAGAAAAAGACTACTCATTCAAAACAGAAGAAACTGAGTTTCAACAGGTTATGGGATCAGCAGCCGATAATACGAGAGCCGAATAATCCAATTGTTCCGAACGAAAGCTCGTAAGTGGTTGGATAATGAACGGTAACTTTGAATACTATCTTTTTCGTAGACATAAAAACAGAGAGAAAGGAACTCATCAATTGCATCCACGACTTACCAATCAAATTCGTGCTGGCTGCTTCGGGGCGCCCCTTCTTCTGCTCTGGTTGTTGACTATTTTTGGGCACTTCACAAAATAATGTTTATATAACAATGTACATACAGCGTGCTATCTAAAATGGTGGCAAAGACCAACATTGAGAACCGGCGATTGATAGCCTAACGAGCCTTGAAGGATACTGATTTTTGTCTCTGTTCTGGTTAGTTTCTGCGCCGTCGTGACAAGAGTCGCAGAAACCCTAAAATCGATACCATTGACCGGATTTGTCGATCGGTGCAATTGGTTTGTATAATTGACAATATTGATTTGAATTTCATCTAGAAACCTCCACGAGCTTTCCCAAACATTCTCCCCCAAGAAAATGCATCTATGCATTTTAGTATTATATCTATATAAAAAAAAGGAAATCTCATTGAGAAAATTAACACAAACTGCATTGCTGTAGGGACGACAACACAAAACAAATACATTTGAATATTTTAATTGTAAATTATGAAGAGTCCTGATCTGGACTCGGGAGCGGACACAATTTAACTAGGGGGCGCTTCAATATTCCAGATGAAGTTTTTACAGTAGCCACCCTTACCGTACCATCGCGACCAGGATGGAGTTCAACCACACGAGCCAACATCCATCTACAGGGTGGAGAATTGTCATCTTTGATTACAACTAGGAAACCCACTTCCTCCTGAAGGTGAAGGTGGATTGGGGTTTCAGCCATTTACCCCTCTGCTGAAGGGTGTGTAAATATCCCCTATGCCAACGTTTCCAGATATCCTGTTGGATCTTTTGAATCATTTGAAATCTGGATAATCTGTTTACAGGAATAGTGGT
Organism: Gonioctena quinquepunctata; assembly: GCA_018342105.1. Lineage (NCBI taxonomy): Eukaryota > Metazoa > Arthropoda > Insecta > Coleoptera > Chrysomelidae > Gonioctena > Gonioctena quinquepunctata. Next base: position 12,729 of record JAFIRS010005510.1, read on the forward strand.
AAAATCGGGTAAGGGAAGTGTGGAAACAGGTTCCAACGTAAGAAAGTGATTTAGGGTCAACGCATTAATATCTTCAATATCATGACTAAGAGCACCAATAGGGCGCGAGTTCAGTATTGATTCTACTAGATTCAACACTGTGTTCAACTCTTCATAGGTGAAGGACTTGTTGTCCAATAACACGAAGAATATGATATTTCACAGATTTGATTCCGCTTTCCCACAAACCTCCGAAATGAGGTGAAGCAGGGGGAATGAGAGAATGTTTAATTCCCTCGTGTTCGGCAGCATTTTCCATGAGCCTAGATAATTCCTTACTAGCACCAATAAAGTTGGTGCCATTATCACTATACAGGGACGAAACGCGATTTCGGCGAGCGATAAGTCGTTGTAGTGCACATAAAAACGTTTCAGATGATAAATCACTGGCCAACTCCAAATGGAGGGCCTTGGTGACAAAGCAAACAAACAAACACAGATATCCTTTACATGTTTTGATTCCACGGTGTCGCGTCATTGTTAAGGTGAAAGGACCCCCAAAATCAACTCCTACGTGACTAAAGGGCTTCAATTGGGAAATTCTGGTTACGGGTAAATTGCCCATAGGGGGCTGAAATGATTGAGGATTTGTTTTCCAACAGCGAAAACATTTACTCAGAGTAGAATTTATGGCACGCTTCGGAGATAAAATCCAAAATTGCTGAGAAATGAGAAATTGAGTGGTACGAAAACCGGCATGCAAATATTTTTTATGATAGTAATCAATAATCAGAGTCGTGAGCCGACATTTTTGGGGTAACAACATGGGATGTTTTCTGTCATAAGATAATGATGAGTATTCTAATCTCCCTCCAACGCGTAGTATGTTATTAGAGTCAATGAAAACATTAAGTTTTCTCAAGGGTTTAGAGAAGAATTTGGATTGAAATTCTTCAGTGAAATGAATTTGTTGAGTTCTCCGGTCAATTGGATAGAGGGACACATAAAGTTCATTAGTAAGGAGTGGTCCTGTTCGTTTTTTCATCGAATTGCGACAATTGAATAGAAATCTCAATAGATAAGCAACGACTCGTTGCAAAGTTGAGAATGAGGGAAATTTATTGAGTAAATCATCTAAAAGGGAGGGTGTCTGAATTTCTGCAAAAAAGGTAATTTTTTTATCTTCGTGAGGCAAAGTATTATTGAACGCAGTCGCTTGAGTTGCCAACCAGGGGGTTTCGAAAGAATATAATATATCAGATCCTCTGAACCAACTACTTTGTGACATTAAGTCTGAAGGAAGGATACCTCGAGAGGCTACATCTGCAGAATTATGTTTAGACTCAACGTAAAACCACGAATCGGGCGGAATTTTATTCTGAATGTAAGCCACTCGATTAGACACGAAGGTCTTAAATCGATATGGAGGACTTTTGATCCATTGAAGAACAATTTGTGAATCCGACCATGCACAAATTTGATTGAACGTAATTTTATCCCGGAAAATCTGCGAGGAAAAAGCTAACAATTTGGCAAGTAGAACAGCACCACATAACTCGAGTCGAGGGATAGTAATTTTTCTGAGCGGAGCTACTTTGGATTTACCGCAAACGAATTGAATTGAAATTTGATTTTTCGCATCTATATAACGCATATATATTACACAAGCATAACCCTTTTCGCTTGCGTCACAGAACCCATGCAACTCATGTCGGACAGAATCAGGTAAAAATAGTTTGCGTTCAATTCTCAAATTCGACAGATCAGGTAATTCTATTTTATATTGGTTCCACACTCGAACTATATCAGCAGTAGGATTTTCATCCCATCCTTTGCCAGAAACCCATAGTCGTTGTATTAAATATTTTGTTAAAAATGTTACGGGAGTTAAGAAACCTAGTGGGTCATAAATTTTTGCTAGTTTCGATATAGCATTGATCGTTTTGTGCAAGATTAGTCAGCGGACGGATTGAACGAGAAATGAAAACAATCAAAACTGGGATTCCAGTGCAGACCTAACACTTTAAGAGTGGTATTTTCATGATCGTTATCAAAAGATAAAGAATTAGTTGATAAATGTGACTCAGGCAGATCAGAAAGCAGGGAAGGCTCGTTGCTAGACCATTTTCGGAGTTCAAAACCTCCCAGCTTCATTAGAGCAATGAGCTCAGTTATCAAAACACGAGCTTCTTCAAAAGTTGAAGCACCACCCACAAAATCATCTACGTATGAAGAATGTCGAATGTTTTCAGCGGCTTATGGATAAGCTTTTCCTTCATCCTCAGCCAATTGCAACAAAACTTTGAGGGCTAGATAGGGCGAGCTGGAAACTCCATAGACAACGGTTAATAACGTATAGTCTTTAACAGGTTCATCAGGAGAAAATCTCCATAAAATTCTCTGATACTTTCTATCAGAAGGATTGATTAGAATCATTCGATACATACTCTTTATATCTGAACATATAACAAAGGCGTGACATCGAAAATTCATCAAAATTGTTACAATGTCTTGTTGTAATTTGGGACCTGTATAAAGACAATCATTAAGAGATTTTTGACCTGGTAATTTCAGGAAGCGTTAAAGACCACTCTCAATTCAGTGGTCAAGCTAGATGGTTTTAATATACAATGGTAGGGGATGTAGTAAGCATCAGCAAAAACCTCTTCATTTGAAACTAGAGCCACGTGATTTTGTTCGAGATAATCGTGCATGAATTCCAAATATTGCCAATGTACTTGAGGTTTTTTCATTAACCGACGTTCTAACGAATAAAACTGATTCAAAGCTAAGTCCCGTATTCCCGAGAAAATCGGGTTGTGTTCACGAAAGGGGAGCGATACAGTATATCGGCCTGTTTTGTCTCGGAAATGAGTAGATTCAAAATGATCCTCACAAAATTTATCATCAGGGAATGATGAATTCAAAGACGGTACTTCTTCAACCTGCCAGAAGGACTTTAAAATTCCTTCAATGTCGACAGTGTCCGAAGATTGGATAAAGAAAGAAGACACGGATGGAGTGGATATGTTAATTTTTCCCATCACAATATATCCAAATACAGTGTTCAGGGCGTCAGGTTCGTTCGAGTTACCAGAGATTTTACCATTCAAAAGGATTTTCGAAAAGACATCGGCAACAAGTAATAAATCTATATTACCTGGACGGTCGAAATTACGATCAGCCAAGTGAAGATTTGTAATATGCGACTATGATTCGGAATTAATTTGAGGAATGGGTAAGTTTTCACAAATTTTTGAGAGAATGATTACATCAGTGCATAATACAGAAAGTTCCTTTTCGATCGGTTCAATTGAGAGTGTTACTTTACCGTTACTGAAGCTAGTTTTCATTGAATAGTTACCTTTGATTTCAATAGCAAACTTAATTTTTGGCAAACCCAATTTATTTACAGCCTTTTGAGATATAAATGACGTCATGCTTCCTGAATCTAGGAGACAACGGAAGGCTTGATAATTACCTTGGTTGTCCAAGATGTCAACCCAAGCTGTAGATAAAAGAACACCTCTCGAGTTGTTATCCTCCATCCCAGCAAGACAAGATGATCTTGCGGAGACGGCTGATATCATAGTTTGAACTGACGAGGTACTGGGCAAATGTGGATTAATTTCTGAAGAATTGTTATTAGTACCGACTTGAGTAGAGGCTTGTTTATCGACATGTAATAAAGTATGGTGAGATTTGGATGCACATTTCTTGCATTGGTAAACCGATTTACACGAGCGAATATCATGAGCAGAACTCAGACAATTGAAACAAAGGTGCGACAAACGGCAAAAATTATATCTTTCAGAGGGAGTTTTCGAAGTGAATGAATTACATCTATAAATCGAATGATTTCCTTTACTATATAAACAACTGGTAGAAGACGAGTTATTTACCAAAAACGCAGAAGTTCGTGAGTTCGTGGAATAAGTATTATTCGGGTGAGATTTACCAGCGGAGTTAATATTATAATTATTACGTTCGACTTGGCCAAAAGAAGGCAAAACGAAAGTATCGAGAGCCAAACAGTGTTTTTCCAAAAAATCCGCCAAATCGATGTATTTTGGAATACTGGAGGAACCGTGCTCCAGTTCAAATCGAGTAACAATTCCATGATCAAGTCGTTTAAGTAACATCATCAAGAGCAGAAAGTCCCAGCTATCAGCAGGAAACTTCATCTGCTTGAGAGCAGCTAAGTTTTCCGAATAATTATCGAGTAATTTTCTTAGGTTCGAGACATTATCAGAGTTTACCTTGGGTGCATTATCAAGTTCAGGCCAAAGGGCTTGGGCACGAAGACGAGAATTCGAGTACCTTTTCACTAAGGCATCGTATGCAATCGTGTAATTATCTGTAGTTAAAGAAAGAGTGCGAACCAAAGACAACGGTGGACCATGCAACGAAGATATCAGATAATTAAATTTCTCAATGGCACTCAACGAAACATTATTGTGAATAAGAGCATCGTATAAATCGAGATACGAAGGAAATGACTTATAATCACCATAAAATTTCATTAATTCAATTTTTGGAAGCCTAATATGTGAACTGGAACCACTCGATGGATGCATGGTGGAATTCAACACCATAGAAGATGCATTTCCTGCATCGGATTCGAAAAGATCTGAATAAACGCCCTTTATGAAGTTATATTAACTTAGAAAACCTCCGCGAATTGTATTTTCCGCGTCGAAATCAGCCGTAGCTTCCGCTAACAGAGCGCTTACCACATTATTGTGTTTTTTCAAAAAATCCTCTTTCCAGTTCTACACACCTTACTTTGAATAATGTTCGGACAGTTTTATCAATTTTGGCGCGATCGGCCAAAGAATGAATTACACTAATGTCGCACAGGCATGTTTTTCGAAACGTTTGAAACTTTTTCAATTTGTCCATATTCAATACGGAAGCGAGACGTGAACGAAATCAGAAAATTATTTTGTTCGCCAGTAAGCAAATTAAAATATCACGCGAATTTACCTGGGGACCCGATCAGTCAACGAAGATTGCTCGAATTAAATGAAGATACGCATGAATCTTGGACAGTGACACGCCCACCTGTGAATAGTGTATGACCTTCACACGGAAAATAACTCAAAATAGCTAATTTGATTTGGATTGGAATCGATGCGATTGCAAAAAATCGTGAAACTGTTGAAAACTTGCTTTTTTGCACAATTTCGGTCGGAATTTTACCAGAAATGGAACGAAAATGATCAAGATAATGATAAATAGGCAAATTTGAGGTGTATAGTCGTTTGCTACAGCAATGAATGTATTTATGAGAATATTGAAACTTTTCAAATTTTTACTTTTCTACAGGGAAAATAGTATCAAATCCCGGTAATCCAGGTTCGAAGGACCAATGTTCCGAACGAAAGCTCGTAAGTGGTTGGATAATGAACGGTAACTTTGAATACTATCTTTTTCGTAGACATAAAAACAAAGAGAAAGGAACTCATCAATTGCATCCACGACTTACCAATCAAATTCGTGCTGGCTGCTTCGGGGCGCCCCTTCTTCTGCTCTGGTTGTTGACTATTTTTGGGCACTTCACAAAATGAAGTTTATATAACAATGTACACACAGCGTGCTATCCAAAATGGTGGCAAAGACCAACATTGAGAACCGGCGATTGATAGCCTAACGAGCCTTGAATGATACTGATTTCTGTCTCTGTTCTGGTTAGTTTCTGCGCCGTTGTGACAAGAGTCGCAGAAACCCTAAAATCGATACCATTGACCGGATTTGCCGATCGGTGCAATTGGTTTGTATAATTGACAATATTGTTTTGAATTTCATCTAGAAACCTCCACGAGCTTTCCCAAACACCAATGATTATGGAAATAACAGCACTCAAGTTCTAACGAAGTTACTATTTTTCCGCTATATTCATCAGCCAAAAGCTCCCTGTAAGGAATTAAAATCCTCTTGACAGTAATAATAGGTCAAGAAATACCATTCGTGTTCGTGATAAATCCGTGAATTACATCTATCCTGATAAACAAACTGAACGCTTTCCGGAAATCACGCGAATAACGCGAGGCGTGGCTAAAATAGCACGCACGAGTATAACCTGCGCCGGCTATCGACTCTCGAGAAAACATTTTTATCAAACAAGCTGGGCTATGTTCAAACGCCGACGAGAGAATTCAGTCATCCGATAGAGAAGCCCCAGACAGCAGTCCAGTCGAGCCGAAAGCACACGCTATCGAGCTGACGTCACATCACGAGGATTCCCACTTAGAATTCCACAAGGAGTGAGCGGAACACAGTGAGTCATCCGATAGAAGCCACCAAGTACAGTTGAGTCGGGACAGAGACGCACGCCGCAAGCTGACGTCACAGCACGAAGGATTTTACAAGCTGGGTAATTATTCTATGAAAGCATAATTTGTATCGCAATCGACAGAGTCCACAAAACGGCACGCGCATGTAAGTCGGTCGAAAAGTATTTGCAAAAGAGGGAGAAGCCGGCTGTAGTTCCGTTTCGACATATTTCAAAGATTTAGTAGCTTGCTGGGCCCAGCAGAAGCAGTCACGCGTCCGACTAGTATCTAGAGTGTGAGCCAAAGACCGAATCAGTCCACGACCGTCCCGGGCCTTGCCGAAGCAGTGAGATCGGAGTTCGGGTAAATATGTTGTATCAGGTAAAAGACATCAGGAAATGTTTGTAAGTACCACCGATGCGATGTGCGCATGATTCGAACCTTAGCCGTAAGAGGCACATATGCATTTAAATGCTGCGCTGGTAATTTCTGCATACGAGTCCATACGATACCCCCCCCGCAAGAGCTTTTGGTTGCTAAGTTTACCCCGCTTGCTTGAAAATACCCTCCCCGCTTTCTCTGTATATAGTGCTTGCCATGTGTGTATTTGTTGTGATGACTTGAGGCCGCCGTCAGCCGCCCTTCCTGTATTTCTTTATTTTTAATATACCTGTTTATCCTGTTTTTAGTATTCTTCCATTTACTATCTTGAGTAGAATTTAAACATCTAGTGCGCAGTCGCCACCCAGGTTCGAAACCCAATTAAAGGCAATTAAAGCCTGCCTTGCTGGCCCTGTGACAGTGTCACGACTATATTGACCCCTGGAGTGTCTTTCTTCACTGAGACTGCCCGGAGCAAAAGTGGCCTTTTCCACTATAAACCAAAAGGTGGCGCCCGAGGAAAACCGAGATTAGTGAAAAGCGCCAAAGTTTGATAGCAGGGGGAGAAACCCCTTTATAAAGTGCACATGGCAATGAACAAATATGGCGTTGAACCATTTGCCGGTGTAGGCTTTAGTAATTGGTTGTACAGAATAGAAACGGTGTTGTCAGAATATGAAAGCCTGGAAGTAGTGAAAACAGAAAGGGTAGAAACAGATACAACTTGGGCAAAGAAAAATGCTAAGGCAACCTCAATTATAGTGCAGTGCATAAGCGACAGTAACCAAGAGTACATTGAGGACTGTGAAAGTGCCGAAGAAATCCTCGAAAAATTCACTAACATCTTTCAAAGAACTGGGATAGCATCACAATTACTCATAAGGGGAAGGCTTCTTACCTCACGATACAATGAAAGGAACAGTCTTGAAAAACACTATATAGAGTTGGACAAATTAGTGGGATGACACTGAAATCATTTGCAACTTATTGATGACCATGCCTGCTACCTATAATAGTGTAATATCAGCAATAGAAACAATCTCACCAGCACACTTAACCATTGAGTTCGTAAAGAATCGTCTACTAGATGAAGAAATAAAGAAAAAAGAAGGAGTTGCTGGAACAAGTAATAATTCAGAACCACCATCAGCATTTCATAATTTAGCAAGAAGTGGCAAAAAAAGACACATGAAGTCAGAGTGTAGATTCAAAAGGAAGAATGTTGGCAGACTCAGAGAGGATCGGAAGAAAGAAGCACATGTAATGGTTGGAGAAAAAGGCGAAATAGCTTTCATTGCCTCCGCAAATAACATAATGAGCACAACGACCCAGGAGGAAATAGAATTCATAGCAGATTCGGGCGCAACCGATCACCCCATAAATGATGAAAATTACTTTAATGGAGGAGCTGTCGACCTCGAAAAGCCAATTAGGATCAATTTGGCCAAGGGAGGAGAATCGCTGATCGCCACCAAAGTGAAAACCATAACAACTACAACCTGCAAATTAGAAAGCGTACTTTCTGTCCCAGGTTTGAGATATGATTTATTATCTTTAAGTAGATGTCAATAAGTATTGTATACAAAAAGAAACCCAAGCATTGTGAAGGTGAAGTTGAATAAAACTATTACAAAGAAAAAGACTACTTATTCAAAACAGAAGAAACTAAGTTTCAACAGTCTTCTACAACCCAAACGATAAAATCGAACTGTGCCAACGAGTACCTCAATACGAAAAAAACGCAAATGTATTGAAAGTGTTGAGTTCTCTGGGAGTGATAATGGTAGCAACGGAGATGAAGAAAAAGTTGCTAGCATATTCGAAACATCTACATCATCGCTTATGAGTTCTACAGATTTGGGATCATCCAATATTGATGAACAGAACATTGATATAGAATTGAAAGAAAATATAATGAATACAAGAAATGGTGACAATGAGTATGATACAATATAGATAGATAGATAGATAGATAGTGATGCTGCAAACTACTGAAGGGGAAATTTTCCAGTCGGTAGGCGGTTCCTTAGGGACCGAATCCGACACTGGCCAGCCGATAGAACAACAGGCTGGTGCGTCTTCAGAAGATTTTTTACCCCTTCAAAAACTAAAAAAAAAAAAAAAGATAGATAGATAGATAAAGTTTATTAGTTCCATATAACATAAAGGGATGTAGAACATGTCACAACAAATATTTTTTTATACATATTTCATTTGTAACATAAGCAATTAGGTACGTATAATTGGAGATAAAATTCATAAATCAGAATTTAAAACTAAAGGACTACATATACACAATTTCGCAATGCAGACTAGACTCAGTAGATAATTGAGATGATTAAAATATCGTACATAATAATAACAATGATAAATGATGGAGACATATAAAAATTCACGATTGACACATTTGATGAGATGGATTCAATTGATAGATATATTTTCATTGAAAAATTCGTTGAGGTTATAAAAGGCTTCAGAGACAAGTATTGTTTTCAACCTTTTTTTTATTTGACTGACATCTAGGTTCCTTAATGTTATAGGAATTTCATTCCATATTTTTATGATTGAGAAGTTAACATTTTTCTGAACATAACTGTATTTTGTTTTGTCTGCACGGAGGTCATTTTTATTTCTTGTGGAATAGTTATGACTTATTATATGCTCCTCAAAAAGTTCTGGGTTTCTTTTTACAAATATGACAGCTTCTTATAAATACAAACTAATTACTTTTAAAATACCTCTTTGGATAAACATATCTTTACAACTTGCTCTTGGTCCCATTCCGAATACATTCCTTAGACACTTTTTTTGAATACCTAATATACGACTTACATGTGTTGAATTCCGCCAAAAAATTATTCCACATGCCATTCTAGAGTGAACAAATGAGTGATAAGCAATTAATGCAGTATTGACATCTACATTATTTGAGAGGACCTTTAGTGCATAACTATATTTGGCCATATTTTTTGCTTTATTGTTTATGTGCTCATACCAGTCCAATTTGTGATCCAAGCTCACCCCAAGAAAAGATACACTGGATTCTGATGATATTGCTTGCTTGTTAAACTGAACTAAGAGATTATGACTTGCTCTATTGAAACTAATCAGTTGAGTTTTGTTTAGGTTTAGCATTAGATTGTTTTCTGTAAACCAGGTCTCGAGTTTTCCTAATGATTCTGTTATTTGACTTTCACATTCGTCTCTTGTTTGTTCTCGAAATATTAAAGATGTATCATCTGCATAAAGAACCATTCCCTGTACCACTACGTTAGGCAGCTCATTAACATATAGAATGTACAACAAGGGACCCAAAATGGAGCCTTGCGGTACCCCCCTCCGCACGGATTTATCATTCGATTTTATCAGAACACCTTAATCGTTATATTCAGCCGTTCGCTGTTTCCTATTAGTGACATAAGATTTGATCGAATGTAGTTGGACTCCCCTTATTCCATAATGCTCCAGTTTGTTGCAGAGTATATCATGTTCCACAGAGTCAAACGCTTTGGAGAGGTCCAGACACAATGCTGCAGTTTCTTTATAGTTATCTATAGAGTTCAATATTTTTGACAATGCCTGATAGACAGCCTTCATTGTGCTTTTCCCCTTCCTAAAGCCATTTTGTTCAGACATCAATACATTACTTATCTCCAAGAAAATTTATAACCTATTGTATATAATTTTTTCAAATATTTCATTTACATTTGAAAGTAGAGAGACTGGTCTATAGTTTGTCATATCGTCCTTATCACCTTTCTTGTAAATAGATCTAATATATCTAACTTTCAATGCCTCAGGATACATTCCTGTGCAGAAGGATAAATTTATGATATGTTCCAAAGGAATTGATATTATATGAGCAGTTGCTCCAATAAATTTTACTGGAATTTCATCTTCTCCCACTGAATTTTTATTTTTCAGTTTATATATTATTTTCATTATTTCCGTTTGATTTGTTAAATTAAACCTACAACTGTCATTGCAGTAAGTTATTTCATCATGATCTACTTCCCCACTCTTGATGTCTGGTGCTGAATTTATATAGAAGTCATTTATTCTGTTCAAAATATCATGTGACGATGATTGAGGATCCGATTTGCTTAGATTCTGAAGAATGTTTTTTTTCTCATTATTGGAGGTATTGTTTGTTATTCTCTTGACTAAAGACCAAGTTGCTTTAGTTTTGTTTTCTGCCTTGACAATGAAATCCGTACTGTACTTGCGCTTAGCCTTTCTTGTAAGTTGTCTCAAAATACTAGAATATTTTTGATAATAATCCTTAGTAACATGACCTAGCAGCATTTCGTTATGCAAATAATGTTTCTTAGCACAGGATATTCTGATACCGTTTGTTACCCATGACTTTGAAATGTTTACATTTTTGCATTTTTTTAGGGAAAACAATCTGTTCATCAGCGTTCAAAATGTGTATATGAAATTATTATAAGCTCTATTTACCTCTGTATAATTCATTATACAACTTGATATTTCTGAAGGAACCCCCCCGCAGTTAGTGATGTGAAAATAGGACACACTTATATTGAGATACTGAAATTTACAAATGCACTATATAAACAAAATAAGAAGGAGCATGGAATGAAATATAAAAAATCTAAGAAATTCCTCAAAGTTATCAAACCATTATTTAATTCAATGCCTAATTCCATTGGAAATGCAAGTGGCACGGGAGTCATCAGATGAAACTACGAAGGTATATACAACGAAATCGAAGAATTATGTGTATTAGAATGAGCCCAAAGAATTAGTGGATCGTTTGCGGTTATTAATGGCTTCGAAATCGAGTAGGCACGCGGGGCATGATGATTAGATTATAGAAGGGCTTCGGGAAGAAGGTATAATATATCATAGTTATCATAGATCAGTTCATTATCGACATGGAATTTGATGAAATCATTATGTCAAAGTATATAGAAAAAACAAAATATTTTCAATGGCTTGTGATGTTAAATGTCGAGTTGTCGATGAGTTAAACAAACCAGCTAGACGTTATTTGCAGAGGAGATCAACTGTTCTCAATGGTATTGGAGACTTATGGCAAATTGACCTTGGTAAAATTACTAGAGGTTATCGATATATACTAATTGTTATCGATTGTTATTCGAAATATCTATGGACAAAGCCAGTAAAAAGAAAGGCTGGAATAGCTATAACTGATGCAATGGATATGATACTGAAAGAAGCCAACAGGGATTTTTCATCATTGATAAAACGATACAAGATTAAACATTATCAAACATTCAGTACCACGAAGGCTGCTATAGCAGAAAGAGCTATTCGAACAATTAAGTCTCTTGGCTCTTCAAAGAGTTTTCAGTAAATGGACATAACAAATCGTTGCTAATTCTCCCAATCAACACCAATTAATACAATAATAAAGTGCATCGTACAATAGGTATAAAACCAGTTGATGTGAAGTCCACTACAATGTTTGAATTCAAAAAAAAGAAAATGAAACCGATCAAACCCAAATATCAGATAGATGATTTAGTACGTCTCAGCAAGTATACAAATGTATTTGAAAAAGGATTCACGGCCAATTTCACCACGGAATCATTCAAAATTATCAAAGTGAACAGTATATACCCTCCAACTTACATACTTGAGGACATAGAT
>JAFIRS010005510.1:30000-55348 GCA_018342105.1 Gonioctena quinquepunctata
CCTTCATTACTTCCATCAGTCATAACAATAATATAGTATAATATGAGTACTTATAAACTATTGAATGAAAATAAACGGCAAAGTTCAAGTCACCACTGTGTTGTTTTTTCACTCAACCGAGAAATATATATCGCAATGAGAGTGAAAAAAAATTTATGAAAGAGAGAGAGAGAAAGGAAATAACATACATTAAAGTCTATGTGAAAATGGATTATTAGGGCTATGTCAATGTGATAGGAAATAACAGATAGGTACTAAGTATCAGTTCGAATGCTGCAGGAGAAATGTATTTAGGTCATGCTTGAATTGATGTAGCTTTTTGTTTCTCATTTGATCGTGAATGCCGTAGTGGATTGCACAAATGTGGTGAGTGAAACATCTTCGAAAAATTGGAGGAGTTATTCGTATTTCAACCTTTGAATCTAACATTCAGGTTATGTACATCGATCCAGAAAGTTATTTTTCCATATAGGTAAGTGGAAACTCAATCTCGAATTATTTTGTGAAACAGGGTGCCAGCATGCTGTTTCCTTCTAGTATCCATATCCAACCATCCAATATCCTTAAGTTTGTGAGATATTCCTTCTTTCTTGCGGATGCCGAATATCAGTCCCGAACAGGAATTCTGATTTTTATCAATTTTATGTTTCGATTGAGACGTTGAACATGGACCGTATAACACCGTATAATATAGTAAGGCATGGTGGGGCAAGGAACATCCTACGAACGGGGGCAGTAGGACTAAGTGAATGAATGGATACTATTTGGTATGATACAATAGGGTGCTGAATACAGTATGGTATGGATGGTGTAGTACGATACATAATTAAAAACAGAAGGATGCTATGATAGTGTTTAAGGCATTTTTTGCATTCTCAATAGTTTCTTCAAGTGAGAATTGTGAAGTATTCAAAATGCAAAAAACATTTCCAAATAATGATGTACGACACTTAGTACAAAATTAGTATTGAAGAACTGCTTCTCAGTCTTTGCAATTCTGCTAGAGCCGAATCGTCATGGGGATTATCAAGCAGATTTTGGTGAGGCAAGATCTCGTTTCACAATTTCGTGTTTTTGCCTGGAAATTATTTGTGTGAATGTGGATATCTATAAGTAATATATAATGTTTAAAAATTATGAAATAGAACTGAAATTATGGATTTAATGTATTGGCCCTTCAAGTTCAATATGAGTAGTAATATTTTGATCAAAGCGTCGTCCCGTCGGCAAACCGCTAAGTAACTGAAATAGAAACAGAATACAACTAAAAATTGAAGACTATGGAATTTAAATACACGTAAGCTACCTAGGCAACGTAGGTGAATATCAAATCAACAACATTAAATTGTTGAGACGAAGTCTCAATTGGTTTACCCTGAATAATTCGCAAAATAGACACGACCATCAACGACGTCTGCCCTCACGCGTCTTCCCGTTCGGGTCGCCGCACTCAGTCAAGCGGTCCCCCTACGACGCTTGTAATGAAATATTACCACTTATATTGAACTTGAAGGGCCAATAAATATAATTTTTTCACTTTTTATAGTCGGAGGTTTTTTAAATTTTCAATTTAATTTATATATTTCTAATTTGAAATTATTCTTGCTCTTGTATTTTCTGAGCGCTTTGGAATCCTTGTGTAAGGAATAAAATTTGATTTTCCGACCTCTCTGCCGTTTTACCCCGATATATTAACAAATCGTGCTTTGGACCGCGAAATAAATTTAACTTCTGTCACTTGTACCGACTGGCCCGAAATTTTTCTTTATTATTATTATTATTTGCAATAATATTTCTATCTAGGGTTTTTTGAATATATCAAATTTGAACTTCCCCAAGTGTATATTCATTGTTCATCAAACGCTCACAACCAATAAATCCATCTACATTCAAAAATAGAATATTCCTTGATATTATATTGGTATAAGCGGACATCAAATTTTCAAATATATCTATAAAATATTCCAAATCTTCTCCAAAGTATTGCATTGTTGGTATTTTTCAGGCCTCATATGGGATAAATAATCGATTTCGAACTGCCTTCCTTCACGTGAAATACACATATTGTATCTTTTCAATATCTCTCGATTCGTGACAGCTGAAAGCGTCGTTCGCGATATGGAAGGACAAACATTTGTCATATTATTTTTTAAATCATCTACATTTTGTGGACGTCGCTTATAAACTGAGTCTTTGATATATCCCTACAAAAAAAAATCCAGTGGAGTCATGTCTGGACTTTGAGATGGCCATGGTGTTGGACCCTTATTCCCAATCTATTTCTCATTGAAAGTGTCCTCCAAATATTGGGTCATTATTCCATCATTATGCGGGGGTGCCCCATCCTGTTGAAACCACATATTCAGTCGAGTTTGTATCGGTGAGTTAAAATGGGGTCCTATCAAATAACCATCAATGATTCCGCACCAAACATTAAACCCCACACAAACTGATATTTTGTTTCTTGAATCCAATGAGGGTTCACGTCAGACCAAAAGTGACAATTATGTTTGTTTATTATACCGTTGTTATGGAAACGGCTTTCATCACTCCATAATATTTTGTTCAGAAAAGGTAAAGTTGGTTTTCCGCTTATAATGTGGAAATTCTTCAATTTTTCTTTTTCCCAAAATATAACGTGGCATCGATCGATCTCCTCCTTTTGTGGCTTTGTTTGTTGTCACCTGGATACCAATTTTGTTCTTTCCCTCTGATTCGAATTTTTGAATTCGCGCATTATATTGTCACATTTTCACTGTTTATGGTTATGTGTCATAACTTATACATGAAACTACTTTTCCATTCTTATTAACTATGTACAAATTTCAATAATAATTGCCTCTGACATTTTCCCGCTCTTATTCTCTTACAATTTCAAATTCTACATGTGACCATCTGGTCCCTGATTGGCTATTGTCATCAAGGAGTTTGCTGTTCTACCATTGGCTACTTTTAGTCAGCTACAATTTCATATACTGAATGTTTCAAATTTATAAATTTGTAGATCACATTTTATTCAGGAAATTTTTGTAAATCTAGACTTTTTGTTGTCTTTTGAAGAATTATGGGTTGTAATCATTCTGACAGTGTATGAAATTGATTGCGTTATATAATTTGGACATTTTTATCTATTCATATCATACATAGGCTTATAAATGAAATATAATTTCTGAAATTATGTAAAAACAATCTCTTGAAACTAATAGCTAATCAATAATTATTCTTTTTTGTGGGTTTTTTCTTTTTAAAATATCTAACTGGTTTTTCATAACATAACAATATATATATATATATATATATATATATATATATATATATATATATATATATATATATATATATATATATATATATATATATATATATATATATATATATATATATATATATAACAAACCCCTACAAAAACCCCTACATACCAATTTTCGTTAAAATCAGATAAAAATCAAAAATCTCGTCCGGCATCCTCCATCTTGAATTCCGAATATAATCATAATTTGCGACCCCAAAAACCTCCATATAGCAATTTTGAATAGATTCGAACCATCAATCATGATAGAACACACGTCAGACATATCGGAGCCGCCATCTTTAATTCCTGAATTTTTTCAACAAAATACTGATCTCCGATACAAAAAACTCCCACACATCAATTATGAATTGAATCGGACCCTTAACACACTAACACAGCCCATTTAATAAAAATTCTAAAAAAAATCCATGTTCGTAAAAAATGGCATGGACCCTCGGGGCCCCCAAAAGTGTCCAGTACGCGCCTGCAGGGAATTCAGCACATAGAGCTCCGCTAAAATCATAGTCAAACCTAGTTTAAATTGCTGTCACTTTGACGACTGGTCTGCTCAGAGCGCCCTCCCAGTCACACAGAGTCATGTGAAAGTTTCTGAATTCAGAGAAAAATAGATAAGCACTAAACTCAGTCCACAACGCAAACATTAAAAACAATGCTTTTATCAACACTGTAATTTTTCGAGTATGCAAAATATAAAGACACGGATGCATTCAGTAGCTCTTATAGGTGTTGCTGGCCGCATTTTCATGTTTCGAAAACATTTGTAGATTCATAGGTAAGGAAAGGCTTAGTGCTTAGTAATCCCTGAAAGTGCTCAGGAGCACTGTAGTGCTCGGGAGCACTTCTCGGGATTGCTAAGCATTGAGCCTTTTCGCAAAATGATCGAAGCACTAAGCACTAGTTCAAAAAAGTGCTCGGGGGCACAGTGATATGAGTGCTTTCACGAGCACTAAGCTCAGTGCTTTGGGACAGCTCTGTATACATACATATATATATATATATATATATATATATATATATATATATATATATATATATATATATATATATGTATATACATGTTATATACTAGATAACTAGTGGCCATCCCAGGAGTATCAGGTTACCTTCCAGGAAACTGCTGACTTCCTATCTTCCCAGGGTCATCACGTCCGCTCTCAGGAACTGACTACATATAATATGTTGCTGGTCTAAGCAGCGTCACCATTTTTCTAACATTATAAATAGCCCTGCGAGGCATCATTAATCACTAGTTGTTTTCAGACACTCAGTCGAGTAGTTTTAGTTGTATTATTATATTTTCCAAATAAAGTCCAAAGGAGTCTACTATACTCCTTTTTGAAGTAGTAATTGTTTTTAAAAAGTCTCCAGTGGAAAGTGAGATATAACAATTGGTGCAGTCGCTGTAGGATCCTTCAACTCCTGCGGAACACGGAAAACCTAACCGAAGGAGGTGGATCCCAATCCTTCAAAGGAAAAAGAACCTGCACGAAGCTCATTGGACACTCCAAGCAACAAACAACACCAAAGGACCACGGAACGACGGTCTCTTCAACGAAAGAAGAACACGCGAACGCTAACTTCCTTCGGAGCAACGCTTGTGAAGCCGGATTGCATCCTCCGCATGGACATTCTTTGGTAAAAAAATATAAGAATCATCTCGTTTATTTTCAATATTCAATTGATTTCAATTTGAACCAGTTCTACTATTAACTCATCCACTATGCCTACAACGCCTCCAAATACCACAACTGAAGTTGAACCCTATAGATTAAATGAAATATTTTCAATAATTCCGGAGTATGACGGTGATCAAATATTTTTAAATACCTTCATCCATGCGTGTAACACTGCTTACCGTATGGTCATACAAGATCAAAGAACATTGGTAATCTTGAACATCAAAAATAAATCAAAAGGGAAAGCGGCAGAATTAATAAGTTCTCGAAATCCCCAAACCTGGGATGAAATTAAGTTACTTTTATATCAATACTTTGGTGATACTCGTGATTTAACCTCATTGATACGAGATCTCCAAAGAATTCACCAACTACCTGGCGAATCACCTCTGACTTTCATTAATAGATTAAAAACACATAATGCAAAAATGCACGCTACAATTCAGAAACAAAATCTCACTCCCGATCAAAAAACATCTCAAAGTTCACTCATTGAAACTATGACATTGAATAGTCTTTTGGCTGGTTTAGAACCTCAAATTGGACAACTTATTAGAGCAGGTAACCCTACGGACATACTAACTGCAACACAGAGAGTACGAAGGGAAATGCAATTGAATTATTTTCAACAGCAAAAATCTACATTGAATAGAAACCCAAATACGCATTCTAACCAACCGAGAAAAATGAATTTAAATCCAATCAACAGAAATTTTGCTCTTACTGTAAACGTCAGGGCCATGTTCTAAATGAATGTCGTACAAGACAATCTCAACAACCGCAACAAAATTTCCAAAGGCCCAATTTTCCCCAACAAAATACGAACTTCCAACAGAATCTACCTAATCAACCAAATCAATCAAATCAACCAAATCAATCAAATCAACCAAATCAATCAAAATCAGAACAAACCCATTAATCACAAAAATGCTTTAAAAAAACCTTCCCCAAAAAACCCGAATTTCAACAAATTCAGTTCTCAGCGAACTCACCACCTGAATTCACGAAACCCCAGTGCTGATAATCATACCGATAATTATCAAGAATACCAATATTCCACAAACGATAATTACACAGATGATTATCAAGATTCTCAAAATTTTGGTGCTGAAAGTTATACCGATAATTATCAGGAACACCAGTCAAATATTTCCGATCATACTAATGATCAGTATGATTTTGGATATTCGGAAACCCAACTAAATCAATACAATTTTCAGGATTTTCCAATAGGCCCAATATCTTTCGATCCACCGATCAATCAATCGATAGATCCCACTTCAGAGCTCCAAGCCCAAGTGCAAGCCCTGAATATATCAGAGAATCTCAACCCAAACTTGAACTTCCCCGAACAAATGTTTCTATAACTCAATCACTCACAATCAATTCCAAAAACTTGTATTATATCATGGACGCAACCAATACCTATAAAATACTTATCGATACCGGTGCTGGTCTATCAATCTTCAAGCCAAAAACAGTTCAAAATTATTCTAATAGATCCCATGAAAATGTGGTGATACAAGGTATCACAGATCAAAAAATTATCATTTCTGAATCAGTAATGATACCCTTTTGTATAGGTAATCCTCATGAAGTATTCATTTACAATTTAGATATAGATTTCGATGGTCTCCTAGGATCCGATTTCTTGGAACACTATCATTGTATTGTCGATTTGAAAAATAAGCAGCTCATAACCGATTTCAAAACGATTCCCCTGATCAAAGTAACGGACTCTGAGAACCCCTCCGAAAATGTAGTTGAAACGTCCATGAACAACATACCGAATACAATTTCTATTGAACCCCGTATGGAACAGATTTTCAAACTAAAATGTAACCTACTGAACACCGAAGCTATACTGTTAGCCCAAGTGAAAGAAAATGTTAGATTACCCAATGCATTAGTGAAAATCAATCATAAAGGAGAATTCCTCACCTCTGTGATAAATGCTAATTCAATGTCAAAAACTATCAATTTTTCCGATATAAAAATCGAACCAATTCAAAATTACTCTATTAATAATTTCAACGAAAATGAAAATTCTGACACACAGACCGACAGAAATTTTGAAATTCAAAATCAACTTCGATTGGAACATCTGAACGAAGAAGAAACTGAACTCATTACAAACGTTTGCCTTGAATATTCGGATATATTTTATTTAGAAGGTGATCGATTGACGTTCACCAATGAAATAAAACATTCTATTGATACTAAAGACGCAAAGCCCGTGTTCACGAAATCGTATCGCTATCCTCAGATTCATAAAGAGGAGGTGAAAAGACAGATGAGCAAAATGCTAGAAGATGGCATCATACGCCCTTCTATCTCCCCATGGTCGTCCCCTGTGTGGGTCGTCCCCAAAAAAATCGACGCTTCTGGTAAACAGAAATGGCGAGTTGTTGTCGATTACCGGAAGTTGAATGAACTTACCATAGACGACAAATACCCACTACCGATGATAGCTGACCTCCTTGATCAACTTGGCAAATGCCAATATTTCACGACTTTGGATCTAGCCTCTGGTTTGCACCAGATATAAATAGATACCAAAGACATTTCGAAAACTGCTTTCACAGTCGAGAATGGTCACTATGAATTTATTCGTATGCCATTCGGGCTGAAGAACGCTCCATCTATCTTCCAAAGAGTAATGGATAATATCTTACTCGGAATCCAGAATGAGCGATGTCTAGTCTATATGGATGACATCATCATTTATTCCCCCACGATTCATGAACATATATCTCGTTTGAACGAAGTCTTCAGAAGACTCAGACAAGCAAATCTAAAGATACAGCCGGACAAGTGTGAATTCCTCAGGAAGGAAGTAGCCTATCTTGGTCATCTCATTACCAAAGATGGAGTGAAACCAAATCCGAGCAAAGTCGACTGTATAATGAATTTCCCTGAACCTAAAAATCAGAAAGAGAATAAATCCTTTCTTGGATTGGCTGGTTATTATAGACGCTTTATCCCAGATTTTGCTAAGATTTCAAAAACACTCACGAAATTACTCCAAAAGGATACCCCATTCATTTTTGGAAACGAATGTAAAAATTCCTTCCAAGAATTGAAACAAACACTCATTTCGACACCCATTCTCATATACCCTAATTTCGAAGAGACATTTCTGCTTACGACAGATGCGAGTGCATTTGCCATTGGCGCGGTGCTCTCCCAAGGCCCGATTGGTAAAGACTTACCAATCGCATATACCTCAAGGACGCTCTGTTCTGCCGAATACAAATATTCCACAATAGAACTGGAACTTTCAGCCATAGTATGGGCTGTCAAACATTTCAGGCCATACCTGTTTGGTAGAAAGTTCAAGCTAATCACTGATCATCGGCCCCTCACGTGGCTATTTTCTATCAAGGACCCTGGTAGCAGACTCGCCAGATGGCGCCTCAAACTTGAGGAATACGATTACGAAATCATTTATAAACCAGGCAAGATGAACAAAAATGCCGATGCACTTTCCAGGATCAAGATTGACCCACCGAAAAGATGTTTCATTCTAAATTCAAAAATTTTCTCTCCCTGTACATTGAAATCACCCGCAAACGGAGACTCTGACATACGAACAATTAGCGACAGTGAAGAAGAACAGCACGAACCTAAACCAGAACTGAAAGAAGAACCACCTGACACAGAAAATATTTCTGAAACAGAGGAAACCCCGGAAAATCAACAAGAAACATTTTCTGCTGAACATATCGAACAAGAATTCCGAACATTCATAAATTTATATCAAACGAAATCACTCTTTGACTACTCGAAAGTTCAATACTCGAACTGCCAATTACTTGAAAAAGAAAACAAACACATTTTAATATTCCCACAACAAAAGAACCTCAAAGATTTTCATTACAAAATCTTTGACGATATATTCGAACAGAATTATGACTTTAGGAATTTAAAAATCAATATCGTATCGAGTAAAACGATCAAAAATCGAAAATACTATATTGTCCCTCTACCATTTGAAGTTGATACAGTAGTAGAACATTTATTTCTAACCCTGTATAGACATCAAAACGAAATCGATCTCTCGAACACCTATTGCGTTGAGAATAACTTAGAACTCCCGATTCTTGAGATACTTTGTTTCATTTTCTCAGAAAAAAAAATTAAATTCAAGGTATGCCAAAATTTGACAACTAATCCAAACCCAGACCAAATTCCAATAATAATCGACCAATACCACAATGGAAAAAACAACCTCCATAGAGGAATCAATGAAACCAATTGAAGAATTAAAGAAAAATACAATTGGCCCAGACTCACGAAAAGTATTGAGAATTATATAAAAACATGCCAAATTTGCCAAAGAACTAAAATATATAGAAAAAATCTCGACAACCCCCTTGTCATAACCGAAACCCCTAGAACACCATTCGAAAGAATCAACATAGACATAGTAGAAATTCCAACGAAAAATTACGCACTTAGCATACGAGACGAACTAACGAAATTCACGAAAGTTTACACATTAGATGACAAAACCGCACGAAGTATAGTCAATACCCTACTTTTATTCTTCCAACATTTTGGAACACCTCTGAGAATTCACTGCGACTACGGCAGAGAATTTGACAATGCTACCCTTAGAGACCTTTGTGTTCTCTATGACATTAAACTCACATATTCCAGTGTGCATCACCCACAATCAAACGGTGCAGTCGAACGATTTCACGCAACCCTTCTCGAAATGATTCGGATACATATGGACGAACATCCCAACGAACATCCATTCAATATCCTCCCATACGCAGTTATTTGCTATAATAACTCTGTGAATAAAACACATGGGTTTACTCCCCACGAACTAGTCTTTGGTCATACAGCCAGTAGACCACCCGAAACTCTCTATAATCAAGAACAGTTAATCACCAAGTATATACGAGACCTAAATAATAAAATTTCTCACTTCTATAAAATTGCCCGCGAACGTACCCTAAAACAAAAAGAAAAAGCCAAAGTTCGTTTTGATCGCAACATAAAAAAGGAAACCCCAGAATATAAAGTCATGGATAAAGTATATGTCAAGGAATCCCAAATAAAGAATAAATTACACAACAAATTCAATGGTCCTTTTATAATAGAACAAATTCTTCTAAATTCCGCGATACTCCTGAATCCTCGAACCAATCAAAGATCAAAAGTTAACTTCGATCGCATGAAGCCGTATACTGAAGATTAATTCATTTTCAGGTTGCTGCTGCTGGTCGGATCAGTAGAGTCTCAATACCAAATCAAACCAATAAATAATACTATTGGCGTATATTACCATGAAAATGGAAATATCGTACCCACTAAAGATAAATGGACTATAATTGTAAATGAAGACATTTCCGTATTCAAAAATGCGTACGAAAATAACCGTAGAATTCTAGAAACTCTCATAAACACAATACAATTCACAGGACATAGAATGAACGAAATTCGATCCGAGGTAAAAACCCATATTAGCCTTCTCACCCAAATTTCAAATTCTATTGAACAGAAATTGGGAGAAACTATTTCAGATACTAAACGATATAAAAGAGGCCTGATCGACGGTATGGGAAGTATATTCAAAATAATCACCGGCAATTTAGATGCCGCTGACGGCGGATACTATACCAACTGTATTAATAGGTTGAATAACGATGAACACCAATTGGAGAACTTATTAAAGAACCAAATTTCAGTAACCACATCAGTTATCCAAAATTTCAATACCACCATTCACAAATTGCAAGTCGATGAGAAGACTTTCAATGAGGATATTAAAATTATAGAAAATACTATCAATCGATGGAGCGATAGAATTAGTCACGTTGAAACAAAACTGAAATTTATCAATATCTGCAAAAAACTAATGGAAAGCTTTCTATTCCCAGAAGAAAATATTGATGATATGTTAGATTCAATTACCTTTGCACGTTTGAATATAATTCATTCTTCAATCATTACACCCGATCATTTGATTACCGCCTTACAGGAAATTTCTCAAAACCTACGGAAAAACAATCTCCCACTCCAACCAAAACTTTCCAAAATAGCACAGTACCTTGAAATCATAGAATTAGAAGCGTTCCAAACCAACTCGAACTTAGTCTTTTTCCTAAAAATTCCTCTTACAGAACCACAAATTTACACCCTGTAGCAACTGTACCCAATTCCAATATATGATAATGGAACTGGCCTCCATCACATTCTCTCGATTTCTCAAAAATTCATCGCGAAAGATGATGATTCTTCAATGTTCATACCTGTGACAGACTTGAAAACGTTTAAACCGCTTTTTCATAGAACTGAATTGTGCTCCGATATGTTCGCATATCCAATAGACTATAACTCCATTTGTGAAGCCCAAATTTTCAAAAGTTTCAAAAACATTCCGCGAAACTGTCAGAGTTCTTTGATTTTCAGCCAAGGTTATAACATTCAAAAACTCGAAACCAATCTATGGCTAGTGATCCTTTCTGAACCTTTACAAGTGACCGTGAATTGTCCCAATATGAACACTTAGACTGAAATTATTTATAAGAATTCAATCGTGAAACTCCAGATTGAATGTAGTGCGTTTATTGGAATAACAAAAATTCAGGCAAATTCTCAAGGATCGAAAACATCGAACGTCACCCACGGCACCCATCCAGTTGTAATACCATACGAGTGTTGTGTGGATATTCCAGAAAAATCGAAACTGCCGAAACTGAAGCCCCTCAAATTGAACGATCTGAATGTTGATGACTTGGACGTTGCCAAACACAAGCTGGACTCATATTCAAAAAGCCTAGATGACCTGATTCAACAACCTTTCGTCGAGAAGAACATATCATGGTTCACCTTCTTCACCATCTCACTCGTCTTATCCCTGTTGGCACTCTACCTATTCTGCAAGTGTAGAAAGAGAACGACAAGACTGGCTCTGACAGGATCTGACGATTCACCGCATCCACCGCACAGACCACTCAAACCGTTGAGAAGAATCTCCAGCATGTTCCCAAGAAAAAGACCAAGTTTTCATGAAGAAATGCAGGAAGAATCCATCCATCTGGAAGGAGATGCATGATCACCTCAAAACCCTAAAAGTTGCTGCATGGCATCAACTTTTTCTTTATGGAGGGAGCTGTTATATGCAAGATAACTAGTGGCCATCCCAGGAGTATCAGGTTACCTTCCAGGAAACTGCTGACTTGCTATCTTCCCAGGGTCATCACGCCCGCTCTCAGGAACTGACTACATATAATATTTCGCTGGTCTGAGCAGCGTCACCATTTTTCTAACATTATAAATAGCCCTGCGAGGCATCATCAATCACTAGTTGTTTTCAGACACTCAGTCGAGTAGTTTTAGTTGTATTATTATATTTTCCAAATAAAGTCCAAAGGAGTCTACTATACTCCTTTTTGAAGTAGTAATTGTTTTTCACTGCAGTGAAAAGTGAGATATAACATATATATATATATATATATATATATATATATATATATATATAACGAAATAAATTTAATGGACATCAAAGAGAATCGGTGACCGTAGATACGTGTTTCGGGCTCTCGGCCCTAATCAGTACGGTGAAGAAGTGCAAGGATGAACAACACTTGGTAGAAAACGACAAATCAACGGAGTCAACAAACGGAAGCCAGCCGCACATTTGTGGTTTCGGTTGGCAGACCCTGCATTCCAGGGCAACAACCAACGTCACCACGGAGTCAGCTATAGCTACCTGCGTGACATCCGAGTCCAGGATTATAGTTATGATCCTGGACTCGTTTTTTAAAGTTATTATTTGCTCTGAAAATATCTCTTCGCCGTAGTGATGCGGAAGCGTTCATGATTTTAATTCTTAAATTTTTTATATTTCCAATTTTGTTTTGATATATTCAATTTTTTAGTTACCCCATAAACAAAAGTCAAGTACACTGAGATCAGAGGATCTTGCAGGCCATCTTATGGGCCCATTATTTGCTATCCATCTGTTTCGAAATATTTCTTGTAAAAATTGATAAACGTCTCTTGTGCAATGTGGGCGAGCTCCATTGTGTTGAAACCACAACCGATTTAAATTAGCAATGGGAATATCAACGAAATATTCACTGAAAGTTTGTCTGAGGAAGTCTAGATAACGTTCGCCATTGAGCGTCCGGGCAAAGATGTAGGGACCTAGAACTCGAACCTTCAAAATTCCAGCCCATATATTCATACCAAACCGCACTTGAGGTCTCGCTCCTCTAAAATCATTTTCATTGATTTGTGATCAAACATGCTCGTTGTTCCTATTGAAAACACCACAATTTCTGAAACGAGTTTTATCCGACCAAATAATACTGTTCAAAAAGTTTCTGTCATCCCCAATTTTTGCAACATCCAATTACAAAAATTTTGCCGTCTTTCGGCGTCTCCTGGATACAATTTATGAACAATTTTAACTTTATAGCATTTGAATCTGTTTTTTCTCAAAGTACGCCATACTGTAGTTTGCGGCAAATTCAATTCCTCAGCAATTTGTACTGTTGATTTTGATTGATTTGTATTGATCCGAAATGTGGGATGCAGCTGATGTCTTTCTGGGTACAGATCTAAATAATTTTCAGCGGAAAGATGAATGTCCCTATTATTCCTGTAGAAAACGTTAACCGTATCTCTTTTCTGCTCTGTGGGGAAACACATTCTTAGTACTAACAGATTTTTCATCAAATACTAACGATAATTTCCAAGAAACTGTCAAAATATTGACAAGTGAGGTGAACTAAACATTTATTTTCCAAATCATACTATGAGAACTCAAATGGTTCAATCATGATTGTTGTATATAGCAACAGACTGCCCATGAATTTGCAGAAAAATATAGGTACTTCGAAAAGTGAGTAACAATGAAATATTTCCAAATTGGTGTCTGGAGTATGAAGATTGCCATTCGAAGATTTTTTTTGCAATGATTATATGCACATACACGTACTAGGAAGAATGAATTTTCACATTTTCGCACATTGATCATGGGTTGCGTGAACTGAAATGTGGATGAATTCTTGAAGAAGACATTCTTCGTCGAAAAATAATGATTTTCTTCCAAATCCCTAGCGTTCTATACCTTATCCTATGATATTTTTTTTAATTACAGCTGGAATTTAAAAAAAATGTTGAAATTTTACTGGTAATAGTTCAATATTTCCAAAACACTCTGTGATTCACATGAAAATTCTACGTCAATATGAAACATGACTCTTGGCATTCAGAAAAATGCAATAAAAAATACAGTTCCGTATTTGAAAATTAAAAGTTGAGGGTGGCCCAATTTATACGATACCCTGTATATAATTTTCATCCAGATATTTGGATAGCCTACAGAAAGTTGCAATGGCAAAGAGACAATTTAAAAAAGTCCTAAAATAAAAAAATATAGGCAAAAGACAAAATTTCGAAATTTTCGATTTTTCCTGTATAACTCCAGAACTCAAGAAGCTAGATCAGATTTTTTTTATCCATATAATTGACCTCTGAAATATGCTACTTTGCCCCTATTCAACCATCCCTCTATCTCCCACCGTTATCGAAATCCCCATGCATATACTCGAATTTGAATAGCCCAGTATATATATATATATATATATATATATATATATATATATATATATATATATATATATATATATATATATATATGCATTCTGGAGACCAATGATTGGCGAAGATATATAAAATTGTCAGTTTCATTTAATTTTTTTCCAATTTCAGAGGTTTTTTGTTTACCAGTAGAAAATGTATTACTACATATACCTTGAAAGGCAATACGTTATATTTGTCTTCAATTTTCAAATTTGGATTAGATTTATTGAATTACTCTGGAGTATTGTTACCATGAATCATCCGACCATTTCGAGAATTAACACTATCGCCAAAAAAATTTACTTCTCGCTACGAGAATCCTTGAAAAATTATGTGAAAATGAAGAGGACCACAGCCTTATAGGTATCAAGCATCAACACAAACAAGAGTTTATGAATAGTGGCAATCCCTGATGAATCCAAGAGTCGAATAACTTATAGTGAATATTGGAGGACGAATGTCCTATGTGTAGGTACTATGTTTGGAATACTATGCCAGTTACCGTATACAGTCAAATGGCATAACAACAGGTCAATGAAATTACTTTCTACTGAACTGGGGTTGAACTAGTGAATAAGTGCAAATAATATCTCTACGTTTCCGAAAATGTGTCGATATAAGTGGTTCAGATATTTAGAAAAAAGAACCTATATGGGTGAAAACTCGGGTGAAACGATTTACTTGAAAATTGTATATTGTACACATTGACAATGCCTGGATGAAGTACGAATGATGTTCCGCTTGGCAATTTCAGAAAGCTAATGCTTTTGAAATGTAAAATTGGTCATATTTCATGAAGCTCCAGAATTGAGGAAATACCCACAATAATATTGAAATATTTGCATCGCCTCTTCGGACAAAATCTTATTTGTTGGAATCAAAACCGTAGAAACCCATAATTGCATATTATAATTTCTCGATCCGCAAAAGCACCTCTTTTCCATTGTGCGTACATTTTCCAATTGTATTGTACAGAATGGGAAATATAATTACCACTGTTTCGGTTCGGTGATTCGAATTTAATTAATCATCAGGGCGGCATTCGGAATATTAGACCGGTTTGTTCATCAAATCAAAATATAATCCCATCAGCTTTGAATGTGGGTCCGGGCTTTGCAGTGATACTGTTGGGATTGTATCATGGTTTTGTGAAGGTGTTATTCGAAACTCAGCCACCCTTTGATAACATTAGTTGAAAAGTATAATGAAAAATGCAGTAGTACCATCCTTCTATTGCTGATGTTTTGGTACACACTTATGTTTTTTCTTTGGACCTCTTAAAATTATAAATTTATGAATAAATAAAAGACAAAAATAAAATCATTTTTACTTTTCGGATATCAACTTGCAAAAATGTCTGATCGATATTCGCAAAAATTAGATATATTTCAGGAAAAATTATATTGAACCTCATAGTAATTATGACGGAATAATACTAGTAGACTGTTGAATCTGCTAAAAAATATTTTTATATTATTCCATGCAAAATATTTACTAGAAATACAAAATATTAAGTAAGGAGAAATAAAAAGAAAATTGGTCAGCGTTATGTTGACAATGTCGTTTTTGGTTGTAATTAAAATTAAAATCTTGAATTTCACAATCATCACATGAATGTATTTGAAATTCAATGGTTGCCACGTGGTGAGATGCACTTCAATAATAATATCTTGAAACCAAGTTCCATATTCATTATCTACTAAACTAAGTATAGTTTCATTACAGAGTTGACATTCCATATTTTTAGCTATGGTATTCCAATAACTTCATGATGGTGTGTGTTTAATTTATGCAGCTTTGTATTTTGTAATAATTGTGCTGAGGGCAGGTCGGAGTATTGCCGAAATAAGCCCCAAATATTCTGGAAATTGTAACATTAGCCTACTCCTTTAGTAAATATAAGTACATTTCTAATGCTGCATTTGGTAAGATTTTTGACTCACTTTAGGTTTACCTCCAAACAGTGAAAATCAGCAAATGTTTTTACTGCTTTTATATAATAGCATTCATATGTATTCGAACGGCAATATAATATTCTGGTGATTATTTTTTGACATTTCTAGAAACCAATGAGGAAATTCAATTCAAATAATTCATGTACGTTTTGGCCAATCAAAACCTTATTATAGTGGAAATACTATACCTAGAAAATTGCCGCGGGAATAATTTTAGGTATTTAGTTTTTATTGTCTAACAACGTATATTTTCAATTCGACGTCTGTCATCAATTCGCATGAAAAGTGAGAAATGAATCAAAACCGGTATGGTACATTGTATGAGGAAATGTGTTTATGATCGTAACATCAAAAAAATCTGTAGAATACCACACGAGAGTTCGATAAAGTTGAAAATTTCTTTCTCAAACTTGTTGCCATTCAGCAATAGCCACTCGTGCCCGTTGGGCTCTCGTGTCTATTGCCTGGTAACAAGTCTTTAAAAATCTGTCGAATTATTCACACTTCATTCTCACTCTCTTGTGATATAACAACTGAGAATTGTATATGTGATTTTGATGTGGTGGATATTTTTCCTACATGTCAAGTATGTACATTTGTCTGTAGAGTACGCTCTGTTGGTCAAATTTTGAGTTTATGTTCTCACTACAGTAACATATTCATAAACAAAAAATAAACATATCAATATTCAAACAGCTGAATACTTATAATTCCTGTTTCGAGATATTCCAAATGACATCCAAAAATAATAGTAATGAAAATATATACTATTGATTGAAGTTATTTTTTGTGAAGGAATATTGGTTCTCACAAGAAAAAAATTATATCAAGAAATTCTACATAAGGGCAGAATGGCTAGGATTAATTCGTCCCCATAAGTTACTGCGCCTACGAAATGACTCTTGTATTAGGAAAATCAATGAATTTCTATGAGAGTCGGAGAAATGATCTAGAAATTACCTGAAAAATACTTCAGTATCCAGAAAGTTGACGATTTGGGGGAAATATTTGTCCCTGTTCTCAAAACTGCTTGAATTTTCGTTCTCAATTGGTTGAAATTATCAATGTAGAGCTTTTTTTTCATTTTCTTCGATGGATCTCAATCGAAATCTACCAAATGATTTCGTATATAATATCAAACAGAAACTGCATGAGAACGAACTGGATCGGAACTGAATGACTGGATCGGAAATCTGAACTGTATTCTATATTCGCCATCTAATCCTTAACATTCTGTCCGCCTCAACAGAACACAACACGACCAAAAAGACAATTCGGCTCCTTGATATCTGCAACACTTCCAGAATAGAGTGATGTTACTCTGCCAAGTGCCAAGATGATTCTAATTTTCTCTCAAAAGAACACTTTTTTGAAGTCCATTCAAATAATACTTTTTCCATCGAATCCATATATATTGTACAACATATTGTAGCTGTTGGAATTTTTTCAAACGATTTTCAGGAAATGCTTGATTTCAGGTTCTGGGAAGTCAGTGAATAGTGGGCCAATCAAAAAATGGGCAGGTGTTAAAGCAATCAAGTCTTCGGAATCAGATGATATTGGACATAGGGGTCGAAAGCGAGGTCGATTGCTTTTGACCCCGCTCAGCTCGCTGCTTTCAACCTACTACATGTATGCGAGTTCGGGCCGTGGAATGACGGGTGAATGTATCCATCGGGTGCTTGCTTCCACGTAGCACCACCTGGATGGGAAATAGCAAAATCACACGTGGTCTTGCCATTTCCTAACGAAATTTCACCCCAACGAAGGTAGCAGGAACTACAGTGTTGAGGATGGAACCTGTTATCTAGTGCAGGGGCGGATGGTCTACCGATGTGCCAGAGAACTGAAACCATCGGCGAAAACCTGCGTGGTACAGACCGCGTTTTTAGCTAGCAATACTAGATATACGTGGAGCTTGCCTTAACCGGCCAGCTGAGTAGACGAGAACTACAATGAAAATATCCCCATAGAACAGCATGACCGAATGCGAACTGCATGACTTGTGGGTGGACTAAATACGATTATGCAAACTCCAGGGTATCTGGCGCCTCCCGCTTCCGAGCTTCTCGTGGACCCTATTGTGGTTGAAGACATGGCTACCATGGCGAAGAAAACTCCCCAAAAACCATGAGAGTATGCGGAGCTGAGAGTCGTTGAAGGGGCGGCAGTGCCTCACAACGATACCTTGGTGAAAATTCTACCCAGATGAGCCAACAGCTCAAGGCTCTCCAAATAAACTTCCAACATTCAGAAGCAGCCACAAGTGTGCATAGATGGAAGTTTATTGGATAAAACCTCAGTATAGGGTTACTTTGAGAGCCTTCGATTGAAAGAGGACTAATACCAGGACTTACAATGAAATCATGAAAGTTACTTTCTTGTAACACTCATGAAAAACCACGAGCAACCATATTTCTCGCACCCAACATTGAATTTACTTCTTATCCAGAGTTTATTACTGGAGATGTGGCAACCGCAACGTGGAAGTGACAACTGAAACAGGCAAGAGGCAGATTGTTATTGCCAAACTGATCAACCGGAATGCTCATGAAGAGCATCTCGAGAGGTAGTTGGAGGACCAACATATATCCATCGATTCAGCTGAGGAACTAGATACAGCCTCCAGGCAGCTTCAAAATGCTATAATGAAAGCTTACGAAATCAGCTGCCTAGAAAAACAAAGGGCAGCCAATAGAGACGTGCCTTGTTGGAATAAAGAGCTAGAAATAAAGTTAGGAAACTCTTCAATAGAGCTAAAAGTCTGGGACACTGAGAAGACTACGGAGCGGCTCTCCGAGTACAACAAAAAACTCAGAAAATCCAAAAGAAGAACATGGAGGCAAATGTGTAAGGGGATTACCAAATTAGTCTCAACCCAACACCTCCAGAAATTTATTTCTAAAGAACATACCAATTGCAGTCTGATCGAAAAGCCAAACGGTGGATATGCAGAAAACCAGAGGTGAAGTATGAGTGCTCTCATCCAGACACTCTTTCTTGGGTCCAAGAGTGTTGAAGACGAACTGCAAAGTGCTCAGCTGGAAGGGGATGTAACCAACCCCAACCGAACCAGCAGGAGCCAAGCGGGGAAAATCTTCACCATCCAAAAGTTCAAATGGGCCATTGGAAGCTTTAAACATTTTGAATCGGCCAGAAACTACGGAATGATAGGTTCAATTCCAGTTTCATTCTCGGTCAGATACCGGAAGTCTGAAGGGAGGCTGTTCATACCAAATACTGGAAGATGTCCAGCAGACGAATCAAAGTCTCATCGCCCCATCAGTATCACCTCCTTTCTCCTGAAAAAAACGGACAAAATTATAGACTGCCATATAAAAAGTGGAATATTTTGAAACAGATCGCTTCACAAAAAACATTTCGCCGATCAAGCAGGCAAATCAACGATGAATGCTCTACAATGCATAGTTGAAAGCATTGAGAAGACATACTTGGCCACAGAAATGGCTCTTGGTGCATTCATAGATATAGAGGGTGCTTTCGATAACACCTCACATGACTTCATCATCAGATCGCTAGAGAAAAGGAATGAACAGATGGATACATTTTTGCTGCCCTCGGAGAAGAAACGGTCAAAATGATAGCGGTCAGAATACTGTGGTCATTGACCGTAGATAATTTGATAGTGGAGCTACATGAATCTGGAATTATGACTCAAGATTACGCCGATGACCTAGTCGTCATTATTAGGAGTAAACATGACAGGATGATATCCAATCGCATGCAGACAGCCCTAAATATAATCAGAAGCTGGTGCGCAGGAGAGGGACTAAATGTAAATGCTAGCAGAACAGTGCTGGTTATATCCACAAAAAAGCGTAACTGTGAACTGGAAGCCTCAATCCTGAATGGATTTTATAATTGACCAGAGACTAACATGGAATAGTCATATTTAAAATATTCTTTCCATCGCTACAACAGCAGCCTGGACACGCCTCAGAGTTTTGGCAACACAAGGGGTTTGAAGCCGAAAATGATATACTGGTTATATCAAATGAATATTGAACCCATGGTCACCTATGCCTCATTAGTATGGTGGCCAAAAACCCAACAGCATTCGGCACAAATCAAGATGCAAATCACATAGCAATATTCATGTGTTGCACTGCAGCATCAGAGATAATGCTGAATCTTTCGCCACTGCACTTGTGCGTAATAAAAGAAGCGGCAATCTAATTAGATAGCTGAAGATTCTGGGAAATATTTCTCCAGAATCCAGGTATAAGCCATCAGATATTATGCCAGCTAGGTACGACTTTGAAGTGGATAATGAAGTGGTTTCAACAACCACCATATATTACCAACGAACGGGCCTCAACTAGGAAGGAATGCATCAGTATGGTATACTGAAGGTTCCAAAATGGACAAGAGGGCTGGAGTGGAAGTAACGGATTCTTGTTCTAGGCTCTCAAAATCCCTAGGGAAAGTTCCAACAATTTTTCAAGCAGAAACCCATGCTATAGAAACTTGCGCCAAAGAATGCCTTGAGAAAGGCTTCAGGGAAGCAGATATCTATATCCTATCAGTCAGCCAAGCAGCACAAAAAACTCTTGAGTCACACACTTCTGAGTCTAGACTGACTTGGTACTCCAAATTCTCCCTGAGAGAACTAGCTACGAAAAATCAGGTTACTCTAATGTGGGTGCCAGGTCACAAAGGAATCGAAGGCCATGAAGAAGCGAACAGCCTAGCCAAGGAAGGCGCAAACACTCAATTTTCTGATTCAAAACCCTTCTGTTTTTTCAAAGCCCACATCAACGAAAAGTTTCCGTACTAGGAAGCGGACCAAATGGAAGCCATATCGACCCTCCTACGATGTACAATCTATATGGAGTACGGATCATATTTTGACTTCATCTGTACATTGAATGCTTTGAAATTTTTTCCACAATCTAGGGTTCGAGTGTTGAGAATTCCCTCGATTTGAACCAAAACAGTCGAAAAGCTTTCATATGTAAATAATTTTTTTTCTATAACCCTTTTTCAAATGAAATTTCTTATTCTCTATACCAGCCTACCATAATCCACCAGATGTAGATCTTGCAGAAATGAAATTACATCTAATTTTTTCCTCGACAAGTTTACATGCAAAATATTTCTTTTCTTTAGTAAGAAAGGAGAACATTTCGTCAGTTTTATTTCTAGCGCCAACGAAATTGGATCCATTATGTGAATATATATATATATATATGATTCGATTATATTCTTGACTGTGAGATATATATATATATATATATATATATATACAGGGTGTAACTGAATAAGTGTAAAACATTTAAGGAGGTGATTCCTCATCGAAAAAAAGATAGGATCTTTCATATAAAGAAACTTCATTGGAGCATCCCTTGTTAAGATACAGCCCCTTAAAGGGAGTACATAAAATTTGTATAACAATTTTTTTCACAAGCACTGAAAAAGTTACAATATTGAAATTAACCTGACGTTTTGTACTACCAAAAAGACACTTAGCCAGTAATTTATTTGGTTTACCCCATGGTTATAAGGGGTGAAAAACGCAACCCCTAAAATTTATTTCCAATGTAACTTTTTGTCTTATTATTTGTTTACCATTCCGATAGCCTGTTTCATTCTAAACAAAAAATGTCTCTTGGGTTTTTTGCCCAAAATAAACCAGTAAGCAGCAAAACATTATTTTACGAACAACTACAGAGATACATCGTCATAAATGCGAACTGGATTTATTGTTATTTTGTAGTTAGTACCTGCATTAAACGATTGAAGGGTAATAAACAAAACTAAGTTATTAATAACAAAACACATAACATGTAGAAATCATAGTGAATGTTCAATATGTCTACCTTCAAACATTACGCATGCGTCTAGACGTCGGCGCATTGAGCCACGTATTCGCTCAAATATTCCTGGAGTCTCTCTGATTACCCTGCACGCATCGATGATGCGGTTTCTTAAGTCCTCTACATCGCGAACAGGAGTACGATATACCAAATGCTGTGAATGGCCCCAAATAGAGAAATCGAGAGGATTGAGATCCGGGGATCGAGCGGGCCATTTATGTGGTCCTCCTCGACCTATCCACTGATTTGCATATGTTTCAGTTAAATGCTGACGTGCTACTTGACTAAAATGGGCGGGAGCCCCATCATCATAAAAACATATCCCTTCTGACGCCCAAAGGAACTTCCTCCAGCAGTACTGGATGCACTCCTCTTAATAATTGAACGTATGCCTCACCATTTAATCGAGGAGGTAGAAAATGAGGCCCAATTGAATCATCCCCAATAACTCCGAGCCACACGTTAAGAGAAAACTGTTCTTGATGGCTAGTTTCGACAATAGCGTGAGGGTTTTCATCAGCCCATATGTGGTAATTATGAAAATTAATAATCTTGTCCCGAGAAAAACTACATTCGTCTGTGAATTCTATCGTCTTCAGAAAGTCACAATTTCTTCTAATCATTTCCAGCATCCAATTGCAAAATTCAAGACGGTTCGGAAAGTCTCGCGGTAACAGTGCCTGTACTCGTTGCAGATGGTAAGGGTATAAGAGTTGTTCCTTTAAAATTCGAAATACCGTCATATGATCAACATTTAGCTGGAAAGCAATCTTTCTAGTACTGGTAGTAGGTTGTTCTTCAATCAAATTAAGTACTGCTTCCTCAAGCTGTGGTGTTCGTATTTCTCGATGGCGACCACAATCCTGCGTTCTTTTGTCGAATGAACCATATTCTCGTAATCGTTGATGAAGTCGAGCAAATATTCTATGTGAAGGATGCTGCCGTTGAGGATACATTTCAGCATATCTTCTAGAAGCTTCTAACCCATTCCCCTGCGACAGACCGTAAACGTAATGCATATCAGCCATTTCCTCATTTGTGTATGCCATTTTATTAACAAGTGAATTATTAAAGTAACAAATTAAGAACAGAACAACAACACACAATTAGTATTGATTCAATTTCGAAAATTCCCAAACTGACAGCGTCATACCAATTTAATTGTCACTATCGCTAATGGCGACCTACTAGATAGATTAGTTTCGTATTTTCGCATTTATGACGATGTATCTCTGTAGTCGTTCGTAAAATAATGTTTTGCTGCTTACTGGTTTATTTTGGGCAAAAAACCCAAGAGACATTTTTTGTTTAGAATGAAACAGGCTATCGGAAATAAATTTTTAAATGGTAAACAAATGATAAGACAAAAAGTTACATTGGAAATAAATTTTAGGGGTTGCTTTTTTCACCCCTTACAACCATGGGGTAAACCAAATAAATTACTGGCTAAGTGTCTTTTTGGTAGGACATAAATGAGATATATTTCATTTTTTGATGTCACCTCCTCAAATGTTTTACACTTATTCGTTACTTTTTTATTTTTTTAAATTTTTTTTACCCTGTATATATATATATATATATATATATATATATATATTACCAGGTTTCTGAAGCCTACTCATGAATCGTTTCGTACCCAGTGATGAGATGTTACTAGCTCTAAATGCACAGCCTTCAAGCCCATGCATATGAAAATACTTATAAAACCATTGATGATTTTAGCACCGCAATGGCAAATGGGTCACCATAGTCTATACAAACATTTTGAAAAGGAAATGAACAATTTACCTTACATTCTGATGGATTTCCCATAAGGTATGTCAACTCCTCGGGCTCACCCTCAACACAATGTACACAATTTGAAAAAAAATTACAAGCATTTCTGGCAGATATAAACCAACATTTTTCTCTAATGGAAAAAAGCAATTGCTGTACACCGCAATGCATCAGTCTCTTATGTTCATTTACTAAAATCAAATCAGTAAGTTTATGCTTACTTGGTAAAACTATTTGATGTTTTTGTTCGAAATGTACATTTTTGTTATTCTTCATCCTACCACCAACCCTTATAAGAGAATCATAGATGAATGGATTCAATGATATTTGATTGATTTGATTGATATTTGATTTTTTTTTATATGAGTTTACTGAAAAAAAAAAATTATAATATTTTTGGAAAGATTCAATTTGAACAGATCTGATCAAGTGTTGATGAAATTTCCAATTCTTCATGGATGAGTGGACCGAGCTGTTTTTGTAACTTTTGAAATGAAGAATATTGTACAATTAAATGAATTATATAATTAATTTCTGAAAGAATATTGAAAGATATTATTTTATCTTTTAATAACCAAGAAGGAACGTGCCACCATAATTTCGATTTTATTAAGGATTTAGGGTACACACCTCGCGAAATGATGTTAATTAGATTTTACATAATGCTAGTTATTCACGTTGGTTATGGAATCGATTTCGGAACTATATTAGCTACGAAGGTTTCCCATCTTGTAGGATCACCATTGAGCCAAGATAAAGTGATATTTGAATCAGTTCAATAATATCGGTTAGGAAAATCAATATTGAAAGAATGAATCACCTCGTTTGATAGGTTTGCATGAGAGAGCTCCACAAAATTCTAATCTCGTTATACTTATTAGCTTCAAGGGAGCTACTCGTGACAGAATATTAGATAATATATTTCCATTTGATCCACTGACCTTACATATATACAGGCACCATTAGCCTTTTCTGGCGTTCTACCAAAATTCCAATGAAAATTATAGAACATCTTGGGATTTTCAAGAAATTCAACTGAGTTCGCTCACGTTGAACTCTAACCATCTCGATAAAACATTTCGAGAAAAATCTTGATCTCAACTCCTTTGTAATTTCCATAATTTTTACATAGTTACTCAATAATTATCCCACAAACCCACTAGGATCGAATATTCGACAAAT